>OVBE01002687.1:0-29644 GCA_900406425.1 Iberis pinnata
AACCGGTTGATGGGTCAACAGATTCAAGAAAACAATGCGATCTTGTTGCAACAAATAGAGCAACCGAAAGACAAAGTGGAAACTATGAGCTTAGAAAAGAAGAAAAGAACTCGAAGTGAAGGGCATTCAAGTCCAACTCCTACACCGAACAAAGAAGGATCATTCTTCAGAACCAGAGTTGGTCCGAGAATCACAAGAAACCGAGACCAAAATCATGGTTTAGATCATAAGTCTTCTGAAGAGGAAGAGGAGTCGGACCATAGCTATGGTAGCACCGTAAGACATAGAGTTCCAAGGCGTACCCGAGACTTCCATGATCTTGCACATCAGCAGTTGAAGCACATAAAGATCAAGTTCCCATCATTCCTAGGCACGAATGAACCTGAATTCTATCTAGAGTCGGAAAGGAAGATGGAATCCAATTTCCTATGCCAGGGAACCTACAACATAAACAAATTCAAAATCGCTGTTTCAGAATTCAGTGGTTACGCTTTGTTATGGTGGGAACAATTGGGAGTAATTAGAGTAAGATCTGGAGAGCCTCCCATAACTACTTGGGATGAGCTAACGGTTCAGATGAGGCAAAAATTTGTTCCAGCCTACTATTACAGAGAGATATTGAGCAAGCTTCGAAAGCTAGTTCAAGGAACAAGAACCGTCCGGGATTACTTACAAGAACTTGAAACTCTCTTGATTCAAGCTGATCTAACTGAAGGTTAAGATATGTTAATGTCACGGTTTCTAAGAGGTCTTAACCGAGACATTCAAGACAAGTTAGAGCTTCGGAGTTATCACGATATGGAAGAGATGGTTCACAAGGCTGAACTTATTGAAGCTCAGAACAAGAGGCGGCATGTCAAGCCTAGCTTTGCACCACCAGCCTCTAAACCAAAAGAATTCTCAACTTCAAGGCCTAGTTTCAATCCGAAACCAGCCACTACTAGAGAGGAAAATCAAAACACTAAGGTAAAACCAAGAACTGGAACTTCTTTATCTCAAACTCGATGTTTCAGGTGTCAAGGAATGGGGCATTATTCAAGAGAATGTCCCAAAAAGAAGGTGTTTCTCCTTAGAGAAGATGGAGAAATCATAAAAGAATCAGATGTTGGATCCGAAACTGAAGAGGAAGAAGAAGCATCTGCGACTATTGGAGAGTTGTTAGTTACAAGAAGGACTTTAAGTGTGCAAAATCAGAATGAAGAAGCATGCCAAAGAGAGAACTTATTCCACACTTGATGCTTCATAAAGTCCAAGGTCTATTCTTTGATCATTGATGGTGGAAGCTGTACTAATGCAGCTAGTGAAGTTATGGTTCAGAAGCTGAATCTGAAAACTATTCCTCATCCACACCCATATAAGCTGCAATGGCTTAATGATGGAGGAGCTCTGACCGTAACTCACCAAGTTCTAATCTACTTTTTAATTGGAAAGTATGAAGACGAGGTGCTTTGTGATGTTTTTCCGATGGGGTCAAGCCATGTGCTTTTGGGAAGGCCTTGGCAATCAAATAGAAAGGTCATTCATGACGGTTTCACAAACAAGCACAGTTTTGAGTTCAAAGGAATAAGAATCACGCTGGTCCCCTTAACTCCAACTGAGATTCTTATTCACGCTGGTCCCCTTAACTCCAACTGAGATCTATTAAGACCAGCTACAAATCAGGCAAAAAGAGAAAGAAAAGATTTCGACCAGCCTCTACATCAATCACAATGAGTTCTCTAAACTTTTCGGTTCTAAACTTACTTGTTTTATATTCGTCTGCAAAGACGCTGTTGAGATCTCTAACCAAGCGCAGGAATTACCGAGTGAAATGAATGAGATTTTGCAGGAATTCAATGATGTCTTTCCAGATGAAATTCCGCAGGGACTTCCACCAATTCGTGGAATAGAGCACCAGATTGATTTAATTCCTGGTTCAGCGTTACCAAACCGACCAGCCTATCGCACAAAACCAACTGAGACAAAGGAACTTCAGAAGCAAGTTGATGAGCTCCTAACCAAGGGAAAAATCTGAGAGTCCCTTAGCCCTTGTGCTGGCCCGGTTTTGTAAGTGCCAAAGAAAGATGGAACCTGGCGGATGTGTGTGGATTGCAGAGCTATCAACAAAATTACGGTGAAATATCGGCATCCAATCCCGAGATTGGATGATATGCTAGACGAACTAAGTGGATCAACAATCTTCACAAGATCGATCTAAAGAGTGGATATCATCAGATAAGGATGAAGGAAGGTGACGAATGGAAAACAGCGTTCAAGACAAAGCAAGGACTTTATGAATGGATGGTTATGCCATTCGGTTTAACAAACGCTCCAAGCACCTTCATGCGTCTTATGAACCACATTCTTAGGAGATTCATCGGAGTATATGTGGTGGTATACTTCGATGACATCCTCATCTACATCAAGGGTTTGCAAGAACATCTAACTCACATTAAATCTGTTTTGGATGTATTAAGACTCGGAAATTTGTTTGCAAATCGAGCCAAGTGCTCATTTTGTACTAATGAAGTTGTCTTTTTTAGGCTTTGTTGTTAGTGCAGAAGGAGTTAAAGTAGATGAAGAAAATATAAAGGCTATCAGAGATTGGCCGAGTCCAACCAACATCAGCGACGTCTGCAGCTTCCATGGACTAGCTGGATTTTACCAAAGATTTGTTCGGGATTTCAGTACCTTAGCAACCCTTTGACCGAAATGATCAAGTAAGATGTCAGGTTTAAGTGGGAGGAACAACAAGAACTATCCTTTCAGGCTTTAAAAGAGAAGCTTATCAATTCACATGTTCTTGTATTACCTGATTTTCTTAAAACTTTTGAGATTGAATGTGATGCTTCTGGTGTAGGAATAGGTGCAGTATTAACTCAAGATAAAAAGCCTGTAGCATTCTTCAGTGAGAGTTAGGAGGTTCTACCATGAACTACCCAACATACGACAAAGAACTTTATGCCTTAGTGAGAGCTCTACAAGTGTGGCAGCACTATCTATGGCCAAAGGAGTTTGTCATCCACACTGATCATGAGTACTTAAAGCATCTCAAAGGACATCAAAAGTTGAACAAGAGACATGGAAGATGGATCGAATTTATTGAGACATTCCCATATGTCATCAAACACAAATAACGTAAGGACAATATAGTTGCAGATGCATTGTCCCGGAGGTACTCTCTTCTATCTACTTTGACATCTACATTCATAGGATTCGAAAATATCATTGAATTATATGAGGCTGATCCAGATTTTAAAGATGTTTATGTCAAATGCTCTAAGTTTGCTTTTGATAAATTTTATAGGCAAACATGTTATCTATTCTATAGCAATCGATTATGCATTCCTCAAAGTTCAATCTGAGAATTACTAGTGAGAGAAGCTCACTCTGGAGGTCTAGCTGGTCACTTTGGAGTCACCAAGACACTTCTCGGATTGCAGAGTAAGTTCTATTGGCCGAATATGAGAAGAGATGTTGAAAAGATCTGCGAAAGGTGTGCAACTTGCAAGCTAGCTAAAAGCAGAACGCAGAATACCGGGTTATATACTCCTCTCCCTATCCCCTCTCAACCTTGGACTGATATATCAATGGATTTTGTACTTGGTTTACCTTGGACCAGAAATGGTCGAGATTCGGTCTTTGTTGTTGTTGACAGGTTCAGTAAGATTGCACACTTCATAGTTTGCCACAAAACCGATGATGTTGTGAGTTAGCTAATCTGTTTTTCAGGGAAGTTGTGAGATTGCATGGAATGCCTCAAACCATATTCTCAGACCGAGACACGAAATTTCTGAGTCATTTCTGGCGGACTCTTTGGGAAAAACTAGGAACGAAGTTTGCATTCTCTACAACCTGCCATCCCCAAACTGATGGACAAACCGAAGTTGTCAATAGATCCTTGTCAACGCTCTTAAGAGCCATGATCAAAAGCAACATAAAGTCGTGGGAAGACTGTCTACCCCACGTTGAATTTGCTTACAATCACGCTAAGCACTCTTCAACTCTGTTTTCTCCTTTTGAGATTGTTTATGGTTTTAATCCCAATTCCCCTCTAGACTTGATTCCTTTGCCTGAGAAAGAAAGTTGCAATATTGATGGTAAACAGAAAGCAGAGCAGATTCGGAAATTACATGAGCAAGCTAGGAGAAACATGGAGAAGAAGACGCAACAATACCAAAGACATGCTAACAAAGGACGAAAGAAGATGCTATATGAAGTAGGCGATTTGGTGTGGCTTCATTTGCGCAAGGACAGATTCCCGGAAGAAAGGAAATCCAAGCTGAAGCCGCGAGTTGATGGACCCTTTGAAGTCATTCAGAAGATCAACGGCAATGCCTACAGACTCGACTTAAAAGGGAAGTACCAAACCTCTAGTTCATTCAACGTTTCTGACTTGATTCCTTATATTGCAGATTCCGATTTGAGGTCAAATCATTTTCAAGAAGGGGAGGATGATGTGAGCATGGATAAACTTGAACCTGAACCGGAGCATGAACCAGAGCAGCTTGAACCTGAAGGGAGGATCACGAGATAAAAGGCAAGAGAGCTAGCTAACCAAGCCCACGTGATGCAACATTCAGAAGTAGAAGATCAAGCTTGCAACATCTATCAGCTGTTCAGGCTTGACGTTCCAAAAGAACCGATCTATGATCAGTTAGCTAAGTGGGTAATTTCTGTACTCTTTTGTCCTTAGTCGAGATGATCACTTTTTTTCCCGCATTGGGTTTTTGGTCAATCACTAAGGTTTTAACGAGGCACTTTATCCACTTTGTTAAAGCTTTATGTGAAGAATTTGGAATAAGTATTTATTTATTTAAATAAATACTTGACGAAAATAAGGAGAGCTTCTAGAAGCTGAAACTTGCCTTCCAAGGCTTATCTTCTAGAAGCTGCTTTCCATTTCCATTTCTTATTGGGCTTTCCATTTCTTTTAATTTATTTCTTTTTATTTTCCTTTAAGGAATGGGATATGTTAGGAAAATCCATAGGCTCATGTGCCTATAAATATCTTTCGAGCTCTTCTCTTTTTCTTTAGCAAGATTTATGTCGAAAATATTAAAGGTTGTTTTAAGAACAATTGTTAAATTCCTCTTGCTCATTGGATTTAGAATCCCGGCAATCTACATCTGTAAGAGATCCAGAAAGCCTACACTTGCTTGATTGTTTATCTCATAAAACAATCAGGTTTCTCCATTCAATTCTATTCACAATCAACTCACAATCATCACAAACTCATCATCAAACCATCGGCTAAGACTTTATCCAAGAGTCTCGGCCATATCTTTCTTTCGCAACCATCCAAGAGATCAAGCCTTCAACCAAGTCTGTCCAGCCTTGTTTTGAAGCCTTCTTGTCCGATCATCAAGCCATTCAATCTGTCCTTCGATAGCTTAGAGAGCAAGCCTTGTCTGAGACCAATTCTAAGGCTGTCCGAGACCTATTCCATGTTCGAGACCAATTCTAAGGCTGTCCGAGATCTATTCCATGTCCGAGACCTATTCCATGTCCGAGACATCCTGTTGCCGAGCTGTCTTGCTGTTGTTGATTAAGTCATTGTCAGAGTTAATCCAAGAGCGTATCATCAATGCTTAAGGTAAGTGTGCATTCTTGTACTCTTTTTCCCAAACCAGATTTTGTCCCAATGAGTTTTCTTGGTGTGGTTTTCAATGAGGCAAGGTACATGCTCTATAATTGCCTAAGTATTTGATCAAGAAGGCCAAGGCCCAAGATTCACAAAATGGAGCCTTATTTCTAATTCAAATATGTTTAAACTTAGTCTTTATTTCTTGTATGTATTTTGGACGTGCCAAATGGGTCCTAAGGTTTGTCTAGGCCTATTTAAACTCAATTATACTCCAAAACTCAGCATCCTGCATTTTGGTAAAGATTGAGTTTTTCTCTCTTCTCTCTTGCTGGCTCAGTAGTTTGGGTGTGTCATATCCCTTGTTATAACCTCTTGGTGGGTAATATCCAGGAGACTCAAGGTGTATCAAAGGCCTTTCCGCAGCCTTTGTGTGTTCCTCTCGATCCATCTTATTTGTTTGCATAATCACGAGCCATTTAGCCATTTTTACCTTCATCTACAAACCATTTCGTCCATTAAGTCCTCAAGGAGTATTCTTTCATCAAGGGACATCCTAGCCTCTTGAGGCTACCATCAACCAAAACAGGGAGTTTTCTCACTAGATTCTCAGTTTCTGTTTTTGAGTCTTCTTATTCTTTTGAGATTGAGAATTGATCTGATTGTTTCCTTGTTTTTAGTGGTTAAAACGTTTGTTATCTGTGTGTTTTGCTCTTTTTTAGTGAAGAAATTTCATGTTTGGATCATAAACATAACCCCTGCATCTTGTTCATCACATCATATTAGGCAGAAAAGTGACTAATCTTATTCTCTGATCTTTTGATTCTAATAACTTGTTAGATTGACTCGAAAACTGTGTATCATCTCTTTTAATTGCTGAATAACAAGGTTACAAGTAGAAATTTTTATTTGGGAAGTGAATTCGACGTGATTCTTGGTAAAACTTGTTGAGTGTTTTGTTATGACTCTTAAAATTCTGTTAAGTTAGAAACTATTCAGATTGATCTATAAATTCGTTTGGTGGTTGATTAGGAACTGAATTGTGTTGTTTGAGAGCTAAATTTTGTTTTCTAGAAGAACATCATTTGTTTGCATCCTATTTTGTTTGCACAATCTATCTTGCTTAAATCATCACCACCTGTGTACTATATTCCAAACTGATGTATAATGATTTATATACCATCTAAGCATTAGTTGCTAGTGAATTCTTTGTTTGATTATTTTTAGGAACAAATGGAAACATTTGAAGACCTAATGAGCAGGCTTAGTCCCATGGATCAGATTTTTACACAAGATTTCATGGTAAGAATGGAGTATATGTTTGAAAAAAACTAGATGCACTTAAGCACGAAAGACTTCGATTAAAGAGTAAAAGCAAATGAGATGAGAGCAGAAGATATCCATTGAAATCATTTCTCAAAAGTTAAACTCTCACAACCCTTGGGCTAAAGAAGCATATCAAAATCAAAGAGAACATAACCAAGTACCTTTGCATACATAGCAAGCAAAGCCTCCACAAGGCCCAACAGAAAGCTTGGTTATTTATGATCATATTTTATCTACTTATGATTGTTCCAATGTTTCTGAAAAACCTTTTACTACTGCCAAGGAACTTGAACAAGTTTCAGGAACTAAAGAGAACACTATGGATCAAGAAACAACACATATGAAGCCAATGGCTTTTCTTGAACAGAATGTGAATCAAGAACCGAATCATATTGACTTTTTCATGGGAGATTCATCCTGGAAATCCAAGAACTTGGATAAGACAATGCTGATAGAGGTTCTGAACTCAAGTACAACAAAAGATTATGTAGTCTTCAAGTCATTCAAGGAGAACCAGCAACAAGATTTTAGTGGACAAGGCTAGAACACTTCCACTATGTTCTTAAGCAATATAGAAATAGTTTACCTTGATTGTTCTCTATTTTCCAGGAACATTAGGTTACATTCATGGAAATGCATTATCGACCAGCAGCCTTGGCTTGGAGTGATTACATCTCATCTAATTAAAGAATATCTAGGTGATGCATCATGCCTTACCAAACCTTCACCTCATCGAGATAAGTTCATAACCCTTCCAAAGATACATGAAACTAACTTACTTTCTTTTGGTGCAGGTTGTAGCATTATGAGAGTAGAACTAAAAAAAGCAGTTATGATAGGAAAGAAAATAACTCCTTAGATAGTTTTGGGACCGAAGGTTGCTTTGGACATCCTATACTTGAAGATAAAGTGGAATTTACAACTCGGCCAACTTATAATAAATACTATTTGGAAAGAAAACGTCCAGCACGTCCTTGGAACAGCAAGAACAACCTTTTAGGAAACTAGAATGTTCAAAAACTGAAACAAAACATGGTCCACACAGTTAGATCATTCAATTGCATAAACCGAAAAATTTTGAGTCTATACAAGAGAATTTCTTTTGCCATGTATTGGGACGTGAAACATCTGTTCAAGAACTTCATATGGAAGCCAGGAATCATCTACAATGATAATTTAGAAGTTAATCATGGTCAAGATCATATTGTATTACAAAACAACTTAAATGCCTACAATGGACCATTTGGGTTAACAAGGAGCACCCAAGACCATTTTTATCAACAAGAACATACATCTAAGTGTAATTGGAATTCTAGAATCAATAATATTTATTTTGTGCCTTTTCTTGCAGGAAAAACAGATTTGAAGACAAATATTTTTTAAGAGAGGGAGTATGATACAATCCCTGACAACCTCAAACAAGGAGCTAAAAAAGGAGCATTGGATCAACATGTACTTGAACTTGTAGCTAAGATTAAGCTTGTAGAAGTAGAGACTTTGGAGATTTAAAATGGATTTATAACAATATCAAGAGCCAATAAGTTTGTTGGAATGCTACAACTCACTCTTTGGAAGATTGAAGATCAAATGAAAGACTTGAGCTCAACAATTCCTACATAACCAATTCAAATCATTGTAGCTCAAGATGATCAATACTTTAGGTGAGTGTGCATTCTTGTACTTTTTTTCTCAAACCAGGTTTTGTCCCAACGGGTTTCTTGGTTTGGTTTTTAATGAGGCAAGGTGCATGCTCCGTAATTGTTAAGTATTTGATCAAGAAGGCCAAGGCCCAAGACTCACAAAATGGAGCCTAATTTCTAATTTAAATTTGTTTAAACTTAGTCTTTATTTCTTTTATGTATTTTGGACTTCCCAAATGGGTCCAAGGATTTGTCTAGGCCTATTTATACTCATTTCTACACCAAAACTCAGCAGCCTTCATTTTAGTAAAGATTGAGTTTTCCTCTCTTCTCTCTTGCTGGCTCAGTAGCTTGGGTGTGTCATATACCTTGTTACAACCTCTTGGTGTGTAATATCCAGGAGACTCAAGGTGTATCAAAGGCTTCTCTGCAACATTTGTGTCTTCCTATCGATCCATCTTATCTGTTTGCATAATCACAAGCCATTAAGCCATTTCTACCTTCATCCACAAACCATTTCGTCCATCAAGTTTTCAAGGAGTGTTCTTTCATCAAGGGACATCCTATCAGGACCAATCTTGGAGCCTATATAAGAGAGATGAGGAGGAAGAGACGGGAGACATTCAATTCTCCGCAAATCCACGTAACTCATAAATAAAATTTTTGGGAAAACTCACACATGAAACGGATAAGCTAAACGTAATGAAAAATCAGAGAACTAAATACGAATTAACTACTAGTAATTTTTCCTCAACAACTAAACCATACATTCGTATAGTTAGACAACATAATCCGATTTACAAAATCAGCAAGGGAATTGGGATTTAGAGCCACCTAAGGCCGATCCTACTAAACTAAAAACAAGCCACACTTGGCCAAAACCATAGACAGGGAACATACTCCCTTTGCACAAACACGCGCTCCTCACGGGCAGAAATAACCAGAACAAGACCCACCAAAAGTCTCGGATCCTGATTCACCGCTTCCTCTTTGCCACACACCGCAGTCCTGGCATCTTTCGAATAAGAAGAAACGAGCATCAGAGTCCAACACTCCCAAATCCTCTCTTTCATCAGAGGGAACAAAAACTACGTTTTCACACCCCTTCATATAACCTAAAACCTTGTCCATCTCAGTATTATACAAATAATCGGGATGTTCGGTACACCACAAGGTATCCACAAAACCGCGACATTCACGATACTCCTCGAAGGACCAAAACACTTTCTTGAACTGATCGTTTGGCCTAGTCTAGTCAGACACGACAAAGTCTATTCGCTCACGACAAATTCTGGTCGCCCATGATAAAGTTTGGTCGTCCACGGTGAAGTCTAATCATCAACAACGAATTCTGGTCGTCCACGATGAAGTATAACCGTCCACGACGAAGTTTGGTCACCCACGACAAAGTCTGGTTTCCCACAATGAAGTCTGGTAACCCTCGATGATAAATTCTGGTAACCCACGACGAAGTCTACTCGCGCACGACAAAGTCTGGTGACCCATGATAAGTCTTGTCGCTCACGAAGAAGTCTAGCCACCCACGACAAATTTTGGTCACCCACGATGAAGTCTTGTCGCTTAAGACAAAGTTTTGTCACCCACGATGAAGTCTAGTTTCCTAGGCGAGCTGAACGTATGCGTTGAACGTATCTAGTTAACTTGAGAGTGTACGTGTACCGTAAACGTGTTGAACGCGTATTGTAAACATGCTGAACAATTTTTTGTAAACGTGTACTGTGCATACATAACATGTTGTCCGCAAATGGTAAGATTCCGGACCAAAGTGTTTGTTCGGGGATTATGATCGTTCTTAGTTGTTCCAAAACGTATTTGTTGACAAATTTGTATATCTCAGACATTGATATCGCGTATGCTAGTTTTGACCCCGATACCAGACGTAAGCAAATTATCTTGCCTCATTAAAACCTTATTGAAAAGAAAACCTGGTGGGAAAAAACCTTCTCGAGTAAGAACAAAAGAGTACATAGATGATCGCTTAGTGGTTTCTACGATTATTATCCGATTCTTCCGAAATATATTCCTTATGTTCTTTCGGAAGTATTACAGCTTGTTAATTTGATTGGAAATATTCGACTAGTGCGGTGTGATGTTCGGATCGTGTGATTACTTCGACGATGGTTTTTAGACATTGATTTTGTCCTGACCAATTTGGATACCAACAGTTAGCCCCCAGCTCGTAAGAATCATTAAAGTGGTCTTGCAAGGTATTAGTTAAGTAAGTTAGGTGGAATCGATGGCTTAAAGGTTTGAAGCTGTATCACGAGCGACTAGACTTTATCGTGGGCGACCAGACTTTGCCGTGCTCGACTAGACTTCATCGTGAGCGACTAGACTTCATCATGGGTAGCCAGACTTTTTCATGAGTGACCAGACTTCATCGTGGGTGACCGGACTTCATCGTGGGCGACCAGACTTTGTTGTGGGTTACTAGACTTTGTCGTTGTGGGTTACCAGACTTTTTTTGTTGTGGGTTACCAGACTTCACCGTGGGCGACCAGCCTTCATCGTGGGTGACAAGACTTTGTCGTGGAAGATCAGACTTATCATGGGAAACAACACTTCATTGTGGCGACTAAAATATATCGTGGATGACCAGACTTCATCGTGGGTGACTAGAATTTGTCGTGGGCGACTAGACTTTGTCGTGTCGGACTAGACTAGACCAAACGATTAGTTTAAGGAAGTGTAATTGTCTTTCGAGGAGTATCATAAGTGTCGTGTTTTCGTGGATGCCTTGTGGCATGCCAAACATCCTAACGATTCGTGTAACACCAAGATGGGCAAAATTCCAGGTTATATCAAGAGACATGAAAACGTAGTCTTCGATCTCTCTTATTGATGAGAGGATTTAGGAGCGTTGGCCTCTGATTTCCGTTTCCTCTGTTATGGAAGTAGTCAGGACCTCTACTTACGGTGATGAGGATGCGGCGGTTGTGTTCTGGCTTCTTCGAGCGTGACTCGTGAGGAGCGCATGTTTATGTATAAAGGGAGTCTATTCCATGTTTAGGTTATGATTTTGGCCAAGTGTGACCGTTTTTAGTTTGTCGGGATTGGCCGTGGGTGGCTCTAAATCCTAGTTGCCTTGCGGCTTTTGTAAAATGGATTATGTTGTAAATTTATGGTTTAGTAGTCGAGACAAAATTACGACTAGTTAGTTTGTATTACGTTCTCTGATTTGACGCTACATTTAGCTTATCCGTTTTGGATGCAAGTTTTTCGAAAAATCTCATTTCAAAGATATGTGGATTTGCGTGTGTGAGCGACAAGACAAGTTTAAGGATCTCGTATCAGTTTTCGATACTATGTCTAGAGATGTTAGAGACCAGTGTGGTGGGTTTAGGGCAAGTCCTAGGTTTACTCTCAGTTTTAAGGGGTGCGGTGACTATCCCGACTTACGTATCTTGTAACGATTTCAACCTGATTCCGTTTCGATATTGGAATATGCGATAGATTCACATTGATCAGGAACCGAGCATCTCTCCGAAGACAATTGCTAATTCGTTCGGAAGTGTTGACCAAAATTTTTGTTTTTATAGCGTTGTTTACCCTTGTGTCGGGTGTGTGAGAACCAATCTTACGAAAGGTTGGGTTACTAGTTTGTGTGTCGGGGGGCTAATCGTTGGGTTCAATATAAGACCGAGTGTCTACTTGTTTTGGTTTTGAAGACTGTGTAGACTTCGTTCGTGCGTGTTTGGAAGTTTGTTGTGACCAGCAACAAACATGACGGCAGACGCTACCGTATTGAGTATTCCTGAAGGATTGTGTTTGAGAAGATGTTAGTGCATATGACTGTTTGGTCTTTCAAGATGGAGTTTTCATTGAGGAAGATATTTTTTTGAAAAATGGTTATTCAGGCATCTGCGACGTCTCGTGATGCTTAAGATTGATTTTTGTTTGATATTCTGCATTTCATGCTCAAATTGGTTGCGAGCTTGAAGATGTTCTAGCGAGTCTGTAAGGGTTTGGTTTTAACCTTTCAGTAGAAAAATGTTTTGGTCTGTTTGCGGATGTTTGCAGCCAAAACTGTTGTTTTTGTTTAGATGTTGAATTTTTTTATATGTGTTTTATTTGCGAGAGTCATTTTGTAAGCGTTGTCAAATTGTGAAATATTGTTGAGCTTAATTTTACGAAAGTTTTTCTGTAAAATTTTATCGAGTTTAATTTACGAAAGTTGTTCCGTAAAATGTTGTCGAGTTTAATTTTACGAAAGTTATTTCGTAAAGTATTGACGAGCTTAATTTTGTAAAAGTTTTTTTCTGGAAAATGTTATCAAGTTTAATATTACGAAAGTTGTTCCATAAAATGTTGTCGAGTTTAATTTGACGAAATTTATTTCATAAAATGTCGTCGAGGTATTTACTTGGGCATTTTGCGAATCTTGTATTATTGTATTTAGCCACGGTGTGTCGAATACCTTTGTGGCAAAAGAGAGTGGCAAAATTTCCTAAGTAGAAATGCGTTTTTCTTATTGCCGAAAAGTTTCAAAAATATTGAGTTCATGACTGCAGATATTTTGAAATATGAGAGTATATGTGTATACGTATACGTACTCACTCCCCCCCCCCCCCCCTTTTCGAGAAGATGGACAACTGCATTTACCTCGCGAAAAATTGCCAACGTACCCTTTTCGGGGATCAAGTCATCTCGTAGTTCCTTTTATGTCTATGATTCTTCTACAGAAATCTTCCTTTTCCCTTCTAGAAACATTCCTTTTCTGCATTCCTTCCATCTCTCTGTGGCTTGCAGAACAAGCTAGGAACACCATTGTATTCGGGCCGAACTCTCACCCGAAATCGCAAGTGGGCCATCTATCGCGCTTTAGACCTTGTCCAGCCGTTATGTGGTTCTAGGCGATTTTACAATTATTACTGGAGAATCGGTCTTTCGTATGACGATGTGATACTGACTTTGCGACAAGTTAGTCGTCATCGCTTTATACGATTAATACTGATACGAACGGATGTCATGATACTTCCATGAACCATAAAGAATAATCGTATAACGTGATGCTTGCCTTTTACACGATAACCCCGATACTTTCACGAAAAGAATGAGTTTTACGGTTCTAGTCGCAAAATTTTAACGAAACCTCGGAATGATACGAAATGAGAGACGGAAGGTTTGAGACAATATGAGGCGTATTTTTCAACTCTCTTGTTGGCGAGCTAAATTATTCTAGCGAGCTAAATTTGTCCGATTCAACTTGCCAACTGGCGAGCTGAATTTTTCCGATTCAGTTTACCAAATGGCAAGCTGAATTTGTCCAATTCAGCTCGCCAACCGGCGAGATGATTGTGCATTGCAGAGTCCGAGAGAAGGGTCAAGAGTTTGGCAATGTTCAAAGATGTTCCTGTGAATAGATAACTCTGAAACTCTGATACAATATATCCACGTGAGTTAGCTTTCATAAGGAATTGGTTTCAAATCAATATGTTGCTGCAATCAAGAATTACAACAATTTTACCGAAGACAGGTCATTCAACTCGCCAACCAGCGAGCTGAACTTGTTTGATAGGTCATCAGCTCGCCAGCGAGCTTATGAGAATGAATTTATTACACGAAATAACCACTTGAGTTAGCTTTCATATGATAGTGATTTCAAGTCAAATCGTATCCACAATCAAGAGTTACGATAATTTTACCAAAGACATATCATTCAGCTCGCGACCTGGCGAGCTGAAATTGTTTGTGAGGTCATCAGCTTGCCAGCGAGCTGATGAGGCTCAAATTTTAACACAAGATATTCATTTGAGTTAGCTTTCATATGAAAGCGGTTTCAAGTCAATCCGTTGACACAATCAAGAGGTACAATAATTTACCAAAGACTAGTTATTCAGCTCGCCGGTTGGCGAGCTGAACTTGCTAGTGAGGTCCAGCTTGCCAATTGGCGAGCTAGACATATGCGTCGAATGTATCTAGTTAACTAGAGAGTGTACGTGTACCATAAACGTGTTGAACGCGTATTGTAAACATGCTGAACATATTTTCATAAACTTGTATTGTGCATTCGTATACATATTGTCCGCAAATGGTAAGATTCGAGGCCAAAGTGTTTGTTCAGGGATTATTATCGCTCCTGGTTGTTCCAAAACGTATCTATCAAGATATTTTGTATTTCTCGGACATTGATATTGGGTATGCTAGTTTCGACCCAGATACTGGACGTAAGCGAATTATTTTGCCTCGTTAAAACCTTAGTGATAATAAAACCCAGTGGGAAAAAACCTTCTCGACTAAGGACAAAAGAGTACATAGATGATCGCTTAGTGGTTCTATGATTTTTATCCGATTCTTTCGAAATATATTCCTTATGGCCTTTTGGCATTATTGCAGCTTATTAATTTGATCGGGATGATTCGACTAGTGCGGTTTAATGCTTGAATCGTGTGATTACTTCAATTATGGTTTTTAGACATCAATTTCGTCATGACCGATTTGTACACCAACAGCGATAAAGATTTGGACTTTTAAGCCATCGATTCCACCTAACATACTTAACTGATACCTTACAAGAACACTTTAACGATTCTTACGAGCTGGGGGCTAACTGTTGCGCTCATGACGAAATCAATTTCTAAAAACCATCACATAAATATTGATCACACGATCCGAACATCAAACTGCACTTGTCAAATCATTGAAGTAACAAGCCGCAATACTTACAAAACACCATAAGGAATACGTTTTGGAAGAATCGAACAACAACCATAGAATCGCTATGCGATCGTCTTTGTACTCTTTTGTCCTTAGTCGAGAATGTTTTTTACCAATGGGTTTTCCTTTCACCAAGGTTTTATCGAGGCAAGATGGTCCGCTCACGTCCAATGATGGACTAGCATACTTGAAATGATTTTCCAAAGAATATGATAAACCTCCACAGATACACAATCTTCGGACAAACGTTTTAATCCCAAATATTGTTTACGGACAGCATGATTCATTTTTCGTACGAATAATCGAAATGCTTTTGGACATATGTTTGTTTCGCCAGTTTGCAAGATGAATCGGAAATATTCATCTCGCCAACTAGCGAGATGAATCTGCAGAAAGAATTCATCTCGCTAGTTGGCAAGATGAATCGGAAACATTCATCTCGCTAACTGGTGAGATGAATTTTGTGAAAGAATTCATCTCGCCAGTTAGCGAGATGAATCAAAAAATATTCATTTCGCTAACTGGCGAGATGAATCTACGGAAAGAATTCATCTCGCTAGTTGGCGAGATGAATTGGAAACACATATCTTGCTAACCGGCGAGATGAATTTGTAGAAAGAATTCATCTTGCCAACTAGCAAGATGAATCTGCGGAAAGAATTCATCTTCCCAACTCGCAAGATGAATATGCGGAAAAAATTCAACTCGCCAGTTAGAAAGATGAATAGGAATCATTCATCTCGCCAACTAGTGAGATGAATCTGCAGAAATAATTCATCTCACCAGTTGGCGAGATGAATCGGAAACGTTCATCTCACCAACTAGAGAGATGAATTTACAGAAAAGATTCATCTCGCCAACAGGCAAGATGAATCTGCATAAAGAATTCATCCCGTCAACTGGCAAGATGAATCACATACGCGCTTCGTATCACTCTGGACGAATGATCTCTTGTTTTGTATCGTTCCGAGTTCTTGTTGGGGTTTTACGATAAAACTCATAAAACTTACTCCTTTCATATGATGACTTCATGCGACTTGCAATTTCGTATTGATAAATTGTATAAAATGATGACGGTTAACTTAAACGCTGATGTTATCTCACTTATGTGATCGAAATAACCTTTCCAGAAAGGTTATGATTGCATCGTCGCACAAAAGCTTGGTCCTCCGACAAGAATCATAAAAATCGCCTAAACCGTAAAATGACCCATCAAGGCCTGAAACACAATAACGGCCCACTTAAGATTCCAGATAAGAATCGAGCCCAAATCTCAATGATGGTCGAAGATTCTCCTGGAAGCCAAAAAGAAATGGAAGAAAACTATAAAAAGAAGATTTCTGCAGAAGAATCAATCAAGAAATGAAAATTTCCGCTAAAGAACGAAAGATGGAAAAAAAAGTTGGATCAATCCTGAAGCCTATATAAGAGAGATGAGGAGAATGGGAACATGAATTTTCCATTCAAGTTCCATTCTCCACACCGAAATACTTAGGATTTTTAGATTACTTTTCAGTTCTTAGAGAGCTACGACTCAATTAGGTTATCAGTCTCTGGTTATTAGATCTAGGATACTCGCCGTCAGTTCTTGCAACTAAGATTATCATCTTATTATAATACGCTTATACGATTCGAAATAAGAAATATCTTTTGCCCTCTTTCGTATTCTTAATTCTACACTTTTAGTGTTTATTTTAGCATTATGATCTTGTTCATATTTGACTCACAGAAATCCGAGATCTCTGGAAAGTTAGAGTTCTCTCTGATTTTCCATAACTAACGGAAACTGAAAGTGCGAATTTAGATTCCCACAATTGCCACCAATCGGAGGAATAGAGCATCAAATCAATTTTATTTTAGGAGCTTCACATCTAAACAAACCAGCTTATAGTACTATACTTTGGAGACCAAAGAACTACATCAGCAAGTTACTGAACTTTTGGAGAAAGGTTATATCCATGAGACCATGTGTAGTTCCAGTTTTGCTTGTACCAAAGAAAGATGGGAGCTAGAGAATGAGTGTTGATTGCAGAGCCATCAACAATATCACTCTAAAGTATGGAAACCCCATTCTTAGATTACATGATATGCTTGATGAGTTTCATGGTTCTAGCATCTTCTCTAAGGTTGTTTTGAAAAGTGGATATCACCAGAATAGAATGAAAGAGGGTGATGAATGGAAAATTGCATTTAAAACAAAACATGGGTTATATGAATGGTTAGTGATGTCATTCTAATCATTTATAGGTCATTTTGTTGTAGTTTACTTTGTTGACATTCTGATCTATAGTAAGAACTTGGATGAACATATTGAACATCTTAGGATGGTTTTAGAAGTGCTTAGGACAAAATCTTTGTTTGCTAATTTGAAGAAATGTACTTTTGGGGTAGATAACCTTGTCTTTTTAGGATTTGTTTTAAGTACAACTTGAATCAAGGTGGATGAAGAAAAGATCAAAGCTATTAAAGAATGGTCAAGTCCAAAAACGGTTGGTGAAGTGAGAAGCTTCCATGGACTAGCTGGTTTCTACATAAGATTTATCAAAGATTTTAGTATTTTGGCAGCACCACTAACTGAAGTAATCAAGGAAAACGTTGGGTTTAAGTGGGAATAAGCACAAGAAGAAGCATTCTAATCCTTGAAAGAAAAACTCACCCAAATCACCAGCTCTTTCTTTTCTTGATTTTTCTACAACTTTTGAAAGAAAATGTGATGCATCTGGTGTTGGTGTAGGTGTTGTACTTATGCAGGAAAAGAAACCAAAAGCTTTATGTAGTGAAAAACTTGGAGGGGCTACTCTAAATTATGCAACATATGATAAGGAAATCTATGCACTTGTGAGAGCACTACAAACATGGCAACACTATTTCTATCACAAGGAGTCCGTTATCCATACAGATCATGAGTCCCATAAGCACCTCAAAGGACAACAAAAACTGAATAAGAGACATGCTAGATGGATTAAATTCATTAAAACCTTTCCTTCTGTGATCAAGTACAAGAAAAGTAAGGAAAACATAATTGTTGATGCACTATCTAACATAATTGTTGATGCACTATCTAGAAGGTATGTCCTCTTAACCACTATTGAAACCAAGATACTTGGGTTTGAACAAATTAAATATTTATATGACACTGAGTCTGGTTTAAAAGAGATATATGCTTCTTGTGAGAAGTTCGGACGTGGTAAATACTTCAACAAAGATGGTCTCTTCTTTGAATATAGACTATGTGTGCCTAACTCTTCTTTGAGAGATTTGTTTTTCAAAGAAGCTCATGCAGATGGACTTATGGGAAATTTTGGAGTGTCTAAGACTCTTATTTTGATGCAAGAGCTTTTCTTTTTGCCACATATGAGAAGAAATGTAGAAAAATCTTGTGAAAGGTGTGTAACTTGCAAACAAGCTAAATCCAAAGTCCAATGCCACAATTTGTATAATCGTTTACCCATTCATTTGCATGGATTTTGTTGTTGTAGTACTTAGAAATAAGACTGGAAAAGATTTTATGTTTGTAGTTGTTGATAGGTTTTCTAAGATGGCTCATTTCATTCCATGCCATAAAACTGATGATGCGTGAATGTTGTTAATTTCTTTTTTAAGGAAATTGTTAGACTTCATGGAATGCCTAGAACAACTGTTTTTGACAGGGATACCAAGTTTCTTAGTTTCTTTTGGAAAACTTTATGGTCTAAGTTAGGAACTAAGTTTTGTTTCTCTACTACTTGTCACCTGTAATCTGATGGGTAAACTAAAGTTGTCAATGGAACCTTATCCAGTTTGTTGCGTGCATTGATTAAAAAGAACCTTAAAAGTTGGGAAAATGTTTGCTACATGTAGAATTTTCTTATAATTATGATATTATGCATCTAAGTTCTCTCCATTTATAATTGTTTATGGTTCAATCCATTGTCACCTTTGGATATAATGTCTTTATCTTTGAGTGAAAGAACTAGTTTGGATGGAAAAAAGAAAGTTGAACTTGTCAAACAGATTCATGAGAAGGTTTAGATTAATATTGAGAACAAGACTAGACTCTATGCCAAGAAAGCTAAGAAAGGAAAAAAGGAGATGATTTTTGAAGAAGGAGACTTAGTTTGGATATATCTAAGGAAGGACAGATTTCCTAATGAACGAAAATCCAAACTCATGCCTAGATTATATGGTCATTTCAAAGTCATCAAGAAGATCAAGGATAATGCTTATCAACCAGATCTTCAAGGTAAGTATAATGTAAGTATAAGTTTCAATGTTGTTGATTTGGTTCCTTATTTTGCAGAAGAAACAGACTTGAGGTCAAGTCCTTCTCAAGTGGGAGAGGATGATATGATCTTGACAGTAATGAAACTAAGGAGATAGAACAACTTGAATCACAGGAAAATGGAGATGAAGAAAGAACAATGGAGCAACTCGAAGCTAAGGAAACAAGAAACAAAGACTTAAGTGTTCCAATTGGACCAATGACAAGATCAAGACAATCAAAATTTCAGCAAGCGCTTAAACAACTTCTCTACACTATCTAGGGCAGTCGAGTGCATGCTAATCCATCTATATTGGTTGTGATATAAGCTGCCTAGACATTGATCCTAGGTGATAAGGATCAAGTCCCTGAATGCTTCTCCAATGGTCGTGATGATATAAAACGAAATGGAGTGAATGATACTTCTATGAGCTGTGAAATGACTCTTAGACTACCAGAATACTTCTTGTTATGCATAATCATATTCTATAATATAAATAAAAAACAATGATCAAATAAGATTCAAGAGAATTTTTTAGGGTCTTTATAAAGGTGTTTGATGATTTTATTCATGAATTTTGACCAAATAAGTAGACAAGAAGGTTGTACATGCACAACTTCTTGGAAATCACAAAATATTAGAATATATAAAGCAAAGCTAAAGTGTAATGTCGAAAATAAATAGAAATGGAAAGAAATGGGCTTAAGTATCATCAAGAGGGTTTTGTATAAGTGTTGTGAACAAGCCATATTAAAAACCTTGTTTGGAAAACCTAATGGGACAAAAGAAAACAAAGGAAAAGAGTACAAGTCACAACACCTCTCTTGATGAACGTCTAGGTAGCTTGTATCACAACCAATGTGGTTGGAATAGCACACAATAGACTGTCTAGGATAGTGTAAAGGTGTTGTTGTAGAGCTTGCTGAAATTTGGCTTGTCTTGATCGAGTCGTTAGACCAGTTGGAACACTTAAGTCTTTGTTACTTGTTTCCTCAGGCTCAAGCTGTTCCATTACTTTTTTCATCTCCATTTGCCTCAGGTTCAAGCTACTCCATCTATTTAGTTCCATTTTTTAAAAGATCATATCATCCTCTCCCACTTGAGAAAGATTTGAACTCAAATATGTTTCTTCCGCAAAATAAGGAACGAAATCAGTAACATTAAAACTTGAACTTACATTATACTTACCTTGTAGATCTAGTTGGTAGGCATTGTTGTTGATCTTCTTGATGACTTTCAAAGGACCATCTAATCTAGGCATTAGTTTAGATTTTTGTTCATAAGGAAATTTGTCTAGGTGTATCCAAACTAAGTCTCCTTCTTTCAAAATCATCTCCTTTTTTTTCTTTGTTAGCTTGCTTGGCATAGAGTCTGGTCTTGTTCTCAATATTAGTCCGAGCATTCTCATGAATCTGTTTGACAAGTTCAACTTTCTTTTTCCCATCCAAACTAGTTCCTAACTTAGACCATAAAGTTTTCCAAAATAAACTAAGAAACCCGGTATCCCTATCAGAAATAATTGTACTAGCTACAAACATATAATCTTTTCTAGTCTTAGTTCTATGTAACCTAACAACAAAATCCATTGACATGTCATGCCATGGATGCAAAAGAATGGGTAAAGGATTATATAGACAGTGGCTTTGGACTTTGGATTTAGATTGTTTTCAAGTTACACACCTTTCACAAGCTTTTTCTACATCTCTTCTCTTGTGTGGCCAAAACAAATGCTCTCGCATTACACTAAGACTCTTAGACACTCCAAAATGTCCCATAAGTCCACTTGCATGAGCTTCTTTGCCAAAAAATCTCTTAAAAAAGAGTTAGGCACGCACAGTCTATTTTCAATGAAAAGAAAACCATCGTTCTTAAAGTATTTACCACGTCCAAACTTCTCCCAAGAAGCATATATCTCTCTAAAATCAGAATCATTGGCATATAAATCTTTAATTTGTTCAAACCCAATTAACTTAGTTTCAAGAGTGGTTAAGAGGACATACCTTTTAGATAGTGCATCAGCAACTATGTTTTCCTTACCTTTCTTGTGCTTGATAACATAAGGAAATGTTTCAATAAATCCAATTCATCTAGCATGTCTCTTGTTCTGTTTATGTTGTCCTTTGAGATGTTTAAGAGACCCATAATCCATGTGGATGACAAACTCCGTGGGTCAGAGATAGTGTTGCCATGTTTGTAGTGCCCTTACAAGTGCATAGAGTTCTTTGTCATATGTTGGATAATTTAGAGTAGCTCCTCCAAGATTCTCACTAAAGAAAGCTATTGGTTTCTTTTCCTACATAAGTACATCACCTACACCAACACCAAATGCATCACATTCTATTCCAAAGGTTTTTGAAAATTCAGGAAGAGAAAAAGCTGGTGCATTGGGGAGTTTTTCTTTCAAAGATTGGAATGCTTCTTCTTGTGCTTGTTCCCACTTAAACCCAACGCTTTTCTTGATTACTTTAGTTAGTGGTGCTGTCAAAGTATTAAAATCTTTGACAAATCTTCTGTAGAAACAAGCTAGTCCATGGAAGCTTCTCACTTCACCAACTGTTTTTGGACTTGGCCATTCTTTAATAGCTTTGATCTTTTCTTCATCCACCTTGATTCCATCTATACTTACAACAAAGCATAAAAAGAAAAGGTTATCTTCTCCAAAAGTAAATTTCTTAAAATTAGCAAACAAGAATTATGTCCTAAGCACTTCTAAAACCTTCCTAAGAAGCTCAATATGGACATCCAAGTTCTTACTATAGATCAGGATTTTATCAAAGTAAACTACAACAAAATGACCTATGAATGATCTAAGAACATGGTTTATTAGCCTCATGAAAGTACTAGATTAATTAGTCAATCCAAATGGCATCACTAATTATTCATATAACCCCTGTTTTGTTTTAAATGACGTTTTCCATTTATCGCCCTCTTTCATTCTAATCTGGTGATATCCACTTTTCAAATCAACCTTAGAAAAGATGCTAGAACCATGCAACTCATCAAGCATATCATCTAATCTAGGAATGAGGTGTATATAATTTTTAGTGATATTGTTTATGGCTCTGCAATCAACACATATTCTCCAGCTCTCATTTTTCTTTGATACAAGCAAAACTGGAATTGCACATGGACTCATGCTCTCACATATATGACCTTTCTCCATAAGTTTAGTAACTTGCAGATGTAGTTCTTTGGTCTTCAAAGGATTATTTATATTAGCTGGTTTGTTTGGAAGTGAAGCTTCTAGAATAAAATCGATTTGATGCTCTATTCCTCTTATTGTTGGCAATCCTCGTGGAACTTCTTCTTGAAACATATCGTTGAACTCCTCCAAAATTATACGTATTTGACTAGGAAGATCCTCCACTTGTTTGATTATGTTTAAACATTCTTTGAAACAAAAAAAGTGAGGTTTGTATTTGACTAGGAAGGTTTTGCACTTGTTTGATTATGTTTAAACATTCTTTGAAAACAAACAAGTTAGGTAGAGAACTACCCTTAGAATGAAGCAATAGATTGGCATGTTATTTTTCCTTTGATTTTTATGTCACTTTTTTCAAAGCTAGCTGATCTTGATGGACTTCGTGAGGTGTTAAAGGAACAACAACATTTTTCTTTCCCTTGAAATCAAATGAATATTTGTTTGTGAATGCATCATGAATGGTTCTTCTATCATATTGCCAAGGCCTTCCAAGAAGTATGTGTCCAACATCTATTGGTAAGACATCACACAATACTTCATCTTCATATTTTCCAATTGACAATGGTATCTCAACTTGATGTTTCACTTCTAGCTCTCCCTCATTATTATGCCATTGTAACTTGTAAGATGTTAGTTTTTTTATAAGTTTTAGACCAAGTTTTTCCACCATAGTTTCACTTGCAGCATTAGTACATCTTCCTCCATGTATCACTAAGCTATAGACTTTGCCTCGAACCATATAACAAGTGTGAAATAGATTCTCTCTTTGTTCATCTCTAACAATTTTGGTTTGTAGATTCAGTGTCCTTGTGACCAGTAACTCTCTTTGGAGAGGCAATTCCAAACTTTCTTCTTCGAAATCTTATTGTTCTCCTTCTGTATCCACCTCTCCATTCTCTCTAGTGAGTATCAATTTTTTAATTAGGAACATCGGCTGGAGTAATGTCCATAAACTTTACACTTAAAACATTGGATGTCTCGGGTTCTAGAGGTAGTGGTTGTTTCTTTTCCTTTTACACTTTTTTCCTCTATCTTTGGTTTGGAGAAGACTTTAGAATCCTTTGGCTTATCATCTCTTTGATAGTTTGGTTTGCTAAAATTATAGCTGGTCTTCAATCATTTTCCTTTGATTTGCTTCTCAAACATGATTTCTTTGTGTAGAAGTTCTTCCATCTCTACATAATGATGAACTTCTAATATGTTGATTTCTCTATTTAGCCACCCATGAATCTAGCCATTGTTGCTTCTCTATCCTCTTGAATATCAGCCCTTAACATTAGAGTTTCCAGCTCTTTGTATTACTCTTTAACTGATCTACTTCTTTGGGACAAAGTTCCGAGTTTGAAATGCAACTCCCTATGATAATGGCTTGGCACAAATCTCTTCCTAATGATTATCTTCATTTGATGATTCAATAGGAAGATCTCTTGCTCTTCTTCTTGTTGTAACTAAGTTATCCCACAAACTCAATATGCAGTCTTTAACCTCAGTAAGTGCAATCTTCACTTTGTATTATGTGGTGTAGTCTCTGCAATTGAATACAAGCTCAATCTTCTTTTCCCACTCTATATACTTTTATGGATCAGTAGTCCCTTTAAATTCATGAATCATCAGTTTCAAACCACCAAGAGGGTCATTGGTTTGTGGTATATCTCCTTTTTTTGTCTTCTTCTCCTTGAACCATTGGACCGATTTGAATGGTTGTAATAACTTTCTGCAGCATAATGGTTTGGAACTATTTTCTCATGATCTGATTGTACAACTTTGGCCCTGAAGTTCTCTAGTCTTTGATCCAAAAAAGCAGTCATTTGAGCATTCAAGGCTTCAAGTTGTGGTTGGTTCATTCCATTGTTGCTGCCTTTATCAGCCATGTTTTCTTTTCAAATTCCAATCACTAAACCAGTAAAGATGCTCACTAAAACATAAAATAAAAAAAATTAGGAGGAATTGAAGTTCTGGTTTTAAATAGATTTTAGAATTTTTGTAATGAACCCAGATTCTATTCTCTACAAGTTCGTGAATTCTAATCAGGATATTTAGCAACGTTAACACTTGTTCTAGGTGGTTTTGACCATAATAAGCAAAGTTCTAACAAGATCTTAACCTTAGAACATATTTGAATTCAGAATATGAAAAGTCAGAAACAATGTGATAATGAACATATTCGTTTTGCTCTAACAACATATCAAAACCTAGTAAAATATGGTTTGAAATCTACTTTTTGTTCACTTAATCAAAGCCTTAAGCAGCATATGGTTCAAATTTTTGATGATCTAAGAAAATAGAAGTTAAAAATATAGAACATAGTATAATTAGTCAAAAACTGCAAAATCATTAAAACACAACCTTTTTCATGGAGATTAGCTCTAATACCACTTGATGTGATCCTAAGCATGAGGATCAAGTCCCTGAACGTTTCTCCAATGATTGTGATGATGATAGAATGAAATAGATTGAATGATACCTCTAAGAGGTGCGGAATGACTCTTAGACTACCATAATGTTGCTTGTTATGCAGAATCAGATTCAGAACATAAACAAGACAACAATGATCAAAAAAGATTCAAGAGAATTCTTTGGGGTTTTTATAAAGGTGTTTGATGATTTCATTCATGAATTTTGACCAAATAAGTAGACAAGAAGGTTGTATATGCACAACTTCTTGGAAATCACAAAATAATTAATACTAAGGTTGTGTTTGAAAATATAAAGCAAGGCTAAAGTGTAATGTCAAAAATAAGATAGAAAAGGCTTAAGTATCATCAAGAGGTTTTTTTTTAGTGTTATGAACAAGCCTCATTAAAACCCTTGTTTGGAAAATCCAATGGGACAAAACCAAACCAAGGAAAAGAGTGCAAGTCACAACACCTCTCCTGATGAATGTCTAGGTAGCTTGTATCACAACCAAGGTGGTTGGATTAGCACACATTAGGCTGTATTGGATAGTGTAAAGGAGTTGTTGTAGAGATTGTTGAAAGTTGTCTTGTCTTGATCTAGTCATTGGATCGATTGGAACACTTAAGTCTTTGTTCCTTGTTTCCTCAGGTTCAAGCTGCTCCTTTTTGCTTTTGTCATCTCCATTTGCCTCAAGTTCAAGCTGCTCCATCTCTTTAATTTCATTGCTGGTAAAGATAATATCACACACGTTTTGCAACCTGCATTTCTGCATCGTTTTTCATGAGCTGGAAATCTATTTCCCCTCGATAGTATCATATAGCACCAGATGCACCCAAACTTAAGACCTACTGCTAAATAACTAATATATTGTGTTTTAATTTGATTTTAGCTCTGGTTGCATCTTCATTTTAGGTAATTCACTTGCATTTAGGCATATATAGGATGCATTTGTATGTCACATTCATGTTTCAAGTGTTGAAGGTGAATCAATTCAAAAGACAGATCAACTGAGTGCAAAAGAACCTAAAAGAGAACTTAATAGGGATCAAAATAATAAGCCTTAAAGATCAAGAAATTTTTGGATTTTAAAATGGAAATTTCAGCATCGAACCTTAAAGATTATTGTAGCCATGCATTCAAGCTTTCCACCAAGCCAAAAATCACCTTGAACGCCCTAGGGAATTGCAAGATATAGACCGGAAAATTTGTGATCCGCTAGATTCGAAACTCCAAACTATCCGCCCCAAAGATTTGTCTTTTACACCATCTTACACTGCAAATTAGGAGAAGAATCTTTCTTCTAAGTTGTATCCCTTTAAGTTAGCTTTTAAAAGAGTTTTTTTATGACACCATAGCTTCAAAGGTGAGAGAGTTATGGACCCCAAAGCTCATACCGGTTTGGTGGATCGGTTTTTCCAAACCGTGCCTCAAATGTTCAAGAAACAGACTCTGGTACCGGTTTGTTGTACGGGTCAAGCCAAACCGGTACCAGCCATTAAAGTCAACATTTTGACTTCCATTTTTAGCCTAAATCCATGTTCAATTGGGTTAACCAAATGTCGTTTTGAGGAGACTATACAATTTACCTAATTTTAGGATTTATCTTATGCTTTCTCTTTGAATCCCTTTTTCGTTTATCTTCTCTTAGAAATTTGTAAATATTTTGAATCTTGCTTAATCTCATTTTGATCTTTATTAATTTCTTGCTTTCATTCATCTTTTCTTGTTCTAATCATGATTCAACACATTTCTATAGTTAGATCTTGTGTTTTATCCCTGATTGGTGAGTAGTCTATTCCTAAATAAATGAGTTAGATAGATTAGAATGATTAGATGGTTGAATATGATGTTTAGGAGTTTAAAAGCTTAGATCTTCAATCAATAGGTGTTCTTAATGCTAAATTTTTCTTTGCCATTCAAGCTTAGATAATTGGATGAATTATGCTCGAAAGGTGTTCGAAGAAATTCATGAACCAACTATTGTTTGCTAAATGATACTATTCAAGAGATTGTTTTTAGTTAATTTAGTGGTTTATCATGAATTAGATCTTATTGCCTCTAGATTATGCAATTATCCAAAAGATTGTTTGTAGTTGCATGATTAAGAGAGGGATTAGTGCCATGAGAGTGAATTAGTCTAATTAAAGGAATTATACACCAAGGATTAGCACTGAAATGTGAGTATTAACATCATGCACTCCTTTTGTCATGATTTGTGTCTTTTTGTTATGGGAAATATTGTATTTCTTTGTGTACATTGTCTATTGCACTAATAGGAGAAGGACTACAAGTGCATTGGCTCAACCTTTTGATTCTTATGATTAACAAGTTGTGTCCCCAACAACAAGCCCACTTGGGAGGGAATCTTATGTCTATCATTTGTAAATATCTTTTAAATTTAAGTATTTTTTGAATTTGTTTTGCTATGATTTTAGGTATGTTGACTTTTGGGACAGTTTGAGTACTGATTTGTGCAGGTTTTGTGGTAAACACAATGCTAAAGGGTGTATACCGATTTCACGTATCGGGTTTGAAAAAACCGAGCTTCAAGACATCTAGCGGTGAAAGAGAAAAAAAGAATTGCAGAGAAGAATCCTAAGGTTCATCCAACACCTGCTATTATTGAGGTACCACCTCGACACCTTGTACACATGCTTGCATCTTAGTTTTTTGTTTCTTTTATTTTCAGTTCTTTCTCTAAATTCTTTTTCACACAAGGGACCGTTTGAATTAAGTTTGGGGAAAGAACCATATCTAACTTAGTTTCGTTTTGTGGTCTTATCATGCATTTGCATTGTGAATAGTTAAGGTTTTAAAAAAAATCCATAAAACGAAAAATTTCAAAAATCTTCAAAAAGATTGCATTTAGTTTCATTCTAGGTTGCATTTTGCAAAAGGAGCAATGATTAGATTGCCTTGTGAAACTGTTTTTCTTGAATTGTAGCACCCTAGCTAATAGTAGAATGATGCTTGAACCATTTTTAAGATTTGGAAAATCCATGCTTGGAATTGACTACTTGATTCTTGAATCTTGCTTGAATTGAAACCAGTCCCATGAATATTTTGACTTAATTGAATCTAATTCTCTTGCTTATGGAATTTGAATGCTTAACTATGGTAAAACACTTGAAATTTGGATTATCTTCGCCTAATTTCTATCACTCTTGTTAATCCAAATGGCCATCCTCATCTTAAGGATGGTTGCCACACCCTTGATCACCCAAAACCTTTCTTTAAAATACCTCAGTGTTCTTTATTGTGAGGCCTTTTTGGAAAATGGATACATGGGCAAAAACCTTTGTAATATAAGTTGAACGAAAAATAGCCTCTTAGAGTTAGCCTCATTTTAAAGGTTAACATGTTTATGTGGGGTAATGCTTAAAACAGGGTATTGGTATGGGGGAATCATATGGAAAAGTGTGATTATGTTTAAGGGGAATTAGAAATAAGCTGAAGTAAAAGAAACACTATAAGTATTAAAGAAGCCAAATGGTTTTAAAAACAAAAGAATGAGAAAATGTTTAATCCTCCCAAGATAGTTCGATGAAAAAGAAAAGTGTGGTTGTCTTGGCCATTCAAGTTTAGATCATATGATGAATTGTGCCAAAAAAGTGTTCGATGAAATTCCCGAACTAACTATTGTTTGCTAAATGATACTATCCAAGAGATTGTTTTTAGTTAGTTTAGTGGTTTATTATGAATTAGATCTTATTTCCTCTAGATTATGCAATTATCCGAGAGATTGTTTTTAGTTGCATGATTAAGAGAGAGATTAGTGCCATGAGAGTAGATTAGTCTAATTAATTCTTGACCAAAGAATAGCACTTGAATGTGAGTATTAGCATCATAGAATATCATTTGATCGCCCGAATCGATTCCCTTTGCCCATTTTTTAGCCTTTTACATTATTTAGATTTCAATCTTCAGTTGACTTTTTCTATATTTGATTTTTAGTTGACTTTTGCTTATCTTTGTTTCATGCATGATAGGATGATAGATTCAAACCAATACCCTTAAATTGCTTAGACTAGATGGAATTCTCATAAGTTTTAGTGCGTTAATTATTGAGATGAAGATCATAAACCAAACACAAATCAAGATCGTCTCAAGAAAATGCCGAAAGAAACAAGTAACGAATCGGCTAAGGCATTTTCAGCTAAGCCTAAATAAGTTTGGAAAAAAGCTGGTCAAGGAGACCATTCTTATGAAAGTATAAAGGATTGAATTAATTTTTGAGATGATCAAGACAATAGAGTATTGTGCATAAAAATAAAGTTCAGCATAGAGAAGGCCTTAGGATCGTACAAGGCTAGCTAAATCAAGAAATGGACCCTAACGGCCTAAATAGGAATGTGCATGGGCTGAGTTGTATATAAAGTGATCCAGAAAGAGCAAGACCTTCTAGAAGCTAAATTTAGAAGTCAAAATATGTAAAGAGCCGTTAGAAGTGTATTTAGCCAAGACAATTGATCACATGCTTCCCATTGATAGGCAGAGAATTTAATCCTCAACTAGTACTGCAGAGAACAGTTCAGAGTATCACAGTAAAGGGTATCGAATCCACAGAGACCAGAATGCACGTTCAGTTGAAAACTCG
>OVBE01002688.1:0-29643 GCA_900406425.1 Iberis pinnata
AAAAGTTGATATTAAAATAATATTTGTTTCCGTTTTCTGTTCTTATAATTGACGGCACAAAAATTTCAAAAAAATTATGTAAAATTTCACAATTTCAAATTTTATTTTGTAAAATAAATAATTTTATGATTTTAAATGTTAGTGGTAAAGTATCAATATTAAAAAAAATCGGTAAATCATATTTTCAAAGTTAAAATGTAATTTTCTAAGAAAATATTTAACAAATACAATTCTTGGTTACATACAGAACCGTTCCTGAGCCCAAGCAGAGCAAGCATGCGCTTGCGGCCCCTTTTTCAATTTAAAAATTTTAGTTAAGAAAACGGCCCATTTTTTGAAAAATTATACAATTTTGGCCTATTTTTCCATTGTAGCTTGCGGCCTTTAGAAAATTTTAAAATCTCAGGACCGACCCTGGTTACATACTAGAAAAATGAAATTAAAAAATTTTCTTCGTTGTGTAACGTCTAATTTAGCTATTATAATTATGTATTATAGTTAGATAATAGATATACCGATTATCGGATTTTGATGTGTTATCCTAATTTGTCATCGAGTAACGAAGAAAGCGATATATCTTTGCTATTTTCTTAATTTTTATTTTTTTGTCACAAATAAAAAAGTAGTGAGATATATCGTTTTCGACGTTAATTGCAACCTCCACCTCTCTGTTGTCGTAGTTCGTCCGTGTCGAGTCTATATATAATCACAATTAAATGGTTAATTATGAAATTACTAATTTGACCTCATGCAACTTGGTTAATTTAGTAGTTACATAGACTCGACATGATTACTCAGGCTTTGTATATGTGTCGATTTGTCGCCCCATTTAGATCTTTAGTGTAACAAAACCCACACTAAAATCAGCTTAATTATGGGGAATTTTTTACTTTTAATTATATCAAAGTAAGAGATTCTAAATTATTTCCTTAACCAAAGGTAAATAATAATGAGATGGAGAAAATTGAGAAATAAACCAATCTCTGTCATAGTTCTTTCCTCTTTTCTAATTAATTCAAATACTCTCAAAACTCTCTTTCTACAAATATTTTTTGTTGGAGTATAGTTTTACATCACATTAACAAATGAATGTCATAAAATACCATAAAAACCGATGTTTGAAATAAAATATATCATACATCCTCAACTGTTTTAAAAATTCCAATAAAATGTTATTTAAAAAAAATATCAAAATATAAAAAATTAAATTTTAATGATTTTGAATTAATTTTTTTTGGTTTAGATTGATTATTTAAAACTTGAAGTTTAGTTTATAAGGATTGGTGTTTAGTTTCAAGATTAAAAGTGTAAATAAGTTAAAATAATTTATATAAAAACAATTTTAAACAAAACATATTGGTGGTACTTCTTAAACAATTTAGAATGTGTGTGATACATTTAGAACCAAATTTCAAAAAATAGTATATATAGAATTCCCTAAGAAATTGATTTGGTTATTACAACAAATACATTGTAATGTAATTTTAGATTATTATCTAGTATTACATTGCCATGAATCTTGTCGGTAAAAGCGTCTAGATATTTAATATTCACTAAACAAATTTTTCCGAAAAAAGAAGCTAAGACGCTATAAAATTTTTTTCTTTCACAATCATTAAACGATTTGTACATTAGGTTGTTTCAAATACGTATCTAATAGGGACATATTTTTAAATGAACAAAAATATAATGGGCATATAGATCAACTAGTATTGGGCATGTACATCAACAAATGGTAATTTAGTGTAATATTTTTTGTTAAAACACTAGTTTGTTAAAAGGAATTTCTTTATTTTGTAATAAATTTCATTTTTGTTTTCGTTTTCTCTTTCATTAATAGATAACAAGGAAGACAAAAAAATTTCATTAACACAAAGCTTTTGAGCACAATCTCGTGTATCGTGGCCGTGAGAATTTTCAACAGTTTTAACACTGATAAGAGTCCAACGATTCAAGCGATTTACTCTACAATAATCTAGATCAAAATCATCACAACATATGAAAAGGAAAACAAAGGTACATCTTTGCCGTTTTGGTCTACCACCATAGTTTTGATGTATCTCCAAAAATTAGAGTTCGTATGCAGAAGATAAAAGATGTTGTCAAGTTGTTGTTTTCTTCCTCATATAAGTTATACTCAAAAGACTCTTCATCAAAAAGAGAGCTTGAAAGAAGTTGGGCCATTAAACACGAATAAGAAAAAACAAGTTGATCCCAGTACAAGCCCAAAATCAGTTTTGGCATCATCTACTTCAGCGACAGTTTTCAACGGTAAAGCAAAGTTGCTCGAATCGTACACTGTGTGTACCAGAAGGATAGCTCACCACAACTTATGATTTCGAATAGGTTCTCTCTCCTCAGCTCTTCCCTTAGACTATATATATTATTCATATCTCACATTGTAAAGATAAGGTTAAAATTTAAAGTTCTTCTTCTTTCTCAAGTTTAAGCTTTTTATCTTCAAGCTTTCGTGGTATCAGAACCATGGGAGACAAAAATAAAACACTTTTAGTTTCATCTCTAAGTATCTCACAATGTGTGACATTTAAGCTTTGTTCTTCAAATTATCTTTAGTGGAAAACACATATTGAGAGTTTCCTGTCTAGTCAATCTCTTCTAGGCATTGTTAGAGGAGCTGCACTTCGAACATCCTCAACTTTCACTGTAAGGAACAAAGACGCGGTGATAGAAGAAGAGAATCATGAGTTTTGAAAATGGATGCAAAATGACCAACTTGTGAAGACGTGGTTCTTTTGTTCTTTATCATAAGAAGCACTAAGAGTTGTGTATGATCTTAAATCAACTATGGAGGTTTGGAAATGTCTAGCAAGGAAGTATAACCGTGTGTTTGCAACCCAAAAGTTGGATCCGAAAAAAAAAACTCCAATGTATAACAAAGAATCAGAAATCTATAACTGAATATCTAGGAGAAATCAAGTCAGCCTGGGATCAACTAGACTTTATAGGATGCCTTATATTAGAATAAGAAATCATCTATGCAGCATTGAATGGTTTATGAATGGAATACGAGATGATATACACTGTCATAGGTAACTCAATGGACATACAACCTGAACCAAGCTTTGAAGATGTTGTCTTTAAATTTACTTGATTTGATGACAAGCTTCAAATATACCAGAAGAGTTCTAAGATAACTCCTCATCTAGCATTCAACACTGGAAGGGGAAGTTACTCTAACCATGACAGAGAACAATCAAACTACAGAGGAAGAGGCTTTGGTTTATACTCAATCCATGGAAGAAGGTTTCACCAACCTTGGTTCTTCTACAGAGTTAAGCAGACAAATCCCCACTTGTCAAATTTGTGGTAAATATGGACATTCAACTGCAAAATGTTTCAGCAAAATGTTTCAGCAAATTTTGATCAAGATTACAACTTAGAAGATCTCCACAAAGCCTTAGCTGCAATGAGAGTCACCAACACAACAGCTCACAAGGTCAAAAATGGTATCATGATACATGAGCAAATAATCATATCACCAATACACCAGAACATTTATGGTTCTCTCATCCATATGGAGGTGATGATACTGTGATTATAGGTAATAGAGATTTCTTACCAATCACACATGTGAGATCAATTGCTTTACAAATATCTCAAGGTAATCTTCCACTTGAAGAAATTATGGTTTGTCTTGGTATTACAAAATCTTTGCTATATATGTCTAAGTTGACTAAAGACTATCCGTGTGAGTTTACATTTGATTTTTACTATGTATGTGTTAAGGAAAAGATGACAAAGCAGTTGATAACACAAGGAAAAAAGCATGAAGATCTGTATATGTTGGAGAATCATAGGTTTTAGGATTTATATTCATCAAGACAGAAGGTCACAAGTGATGAGGTTTGACATCTCAGTCTGGGTCATCCTCACAAGAATATTTTCCAACTCTTGGTTAAGAACAACGTTATCTCTGTAAATAGAACAAGCTCAAAAATGTGTGAACTTGTCAACTTGGAAAATCTTGCAAACTTCCTTTTTCATCTTCTGATTTTGTTTCATCTAAACCTATTGTTCCAACTGGACAAGTTTATATCAGCAGGCATGTCTTATTTGATGAATCTCAATTCCCATTTTCAGACTTATACAGAAGGTTTCATAAACCATAAGCTAACTCATTGTTCTCTATCTGGAAAAATGGAATGTTTTCAGAAGAAGTAGATATGAAACACCTTCTTCAAATCCAACAGAAAATGATTCACTAAACTCTCCTCCTATTACTACCTTTGTGATAACAGGGAACACTGAAGAATCATGAGAAGAACCTGAAATTGTTCAACCACCACAAAACTTTGACCAATTGGATCACAATGATCAATTAAAAGCCTCAAACCCTACTGAATCTAAATCTTCTCAAAATGAAAATCTGCAGCTGAATTAGATCCTTTACCCATATATAAAGAACAAATACCAGCAGAAGTAGAAACTAGAACTCACACTATGGTGACTAGAGCCAAAGCTGGAGTGTTTAAGCCAAATCCAAAGTATGCAATGTTTATAGTCAAATAAAATTATCCTGAACCAAGATCAGTTAAGGCATCAATGAAAGATGAAAGTTGGTATGCCGCAATGAAAGAAGAGATCACAACTATGCTAGACACTAACACTTGGAGTCTTGTGCCACCTAAGACTGCAGACAAACCACTTAGTTGCAAGTGGGTATTTAAAACCAATTTGAATGCATATGGATCTCTGAATCGATTAAAAGCCAAAATGGTAGAAAAAGGGTATGAACAGGAAGAAGGAGTAGACTATGTGGAAGCATTTAGTCCTGTAGTAAGAACAACAACAGTCAGATCAGTCTTGCACATTGCAGTCACACAAAGCTGGGTCATTAAACGACTAGTTGTAAAGAATGCTTTCTTACATGGGGAACTAAAAGAAATTGTCTTCATGGTTCAATCATCATGATTTACAGATTCACACAGACCATACTACATATGCACACTCAACAATTCCATTTATGGCTTAAAACATGCTCCAAGAGCTTGGTTTGATAAATTCAGCTCAAACCTTATGCAGTTTGACTTTATTTGCAGTATTTATGATCCTTCTCTCTTCATATATCTTCAGGGAAATGATGTAATGTATCTGCTCTTGTATGTTGATGACATGATCTTGACAGGAAACAATTCATCATTGATTCAAGAGTTGTTGAATACCTTGAGCACAAAGTTCTGCATGAAAAATATGAGACCTCTACATTACTTTCTTGGAGTTCAGGCACACCTTCATTCTTCAGGCTTCTTCTTGAATCAAACAAAATATGAAATGGATAAAATTTTCAATGCTGGACTTGCTGATTGTGCCCGAATGTCAACCCATGTGCCACTACAATTAGACAAAGTCCCTAGACAACATGAAAAGTTCCCAAATCCAACTTACTTCAGAATTCTAGTTGGAAAACTACAGTATCTTACACTCACACGCCCAAACATTCAATTCTCAGTTAACTATGTATGTCATAAGATGCAAAATCCTACAATGGTTGACTTTCAAATGTTAAAACGTATCCTAAGGTATGTAAAAAGCACTATAACAATGAGTGTTAATCTGCAATCTGCATCATCTTCAAACTTGATATATTATATTAATAATGACCGAGCTAGTTATAAAGAAAAAAGGAAATCAACAGGAGGATTCTGCAGATTTTTTTGTTCCAACATCATTTCTTGGTCAATAAAGAGACACTCCACAATTTCAAGATCTTCCTGAAGTAGAGTATAAAACTCTGTCAATTGCAGCAACTGAAATGAAATGGATCTCTGATCTTTTGAAGAAGCTTGGTCTACCTTAACTTGTTACTCCTTTTCTATTGTTTGATAACTTGTCTGCAGTTTATCTGACAGCTAACCCAACTGTGCATTCAAGGTTCAAACATTTTGATGTTGATTTTCACTATGTCCGAGAAAGAGTTGGTCCAAGGCTTTGGTTGTCAAACATATCCCAAAAACACTTCAAATAGGTGACATCTTCACCAAATATTTGCCACATGCTCCCTTCTTTCATATCAGATACAAACTTGGTGTTGATCTTCCACACTCACCCAAGTTTGGGGGGGGGGGGGGGTATAAGCTATACTCAAAAAANAGATAGTTTGGAAGAAGATGTGTCATTAAACACAAATCAGAAAAAACAAATTAAGCCCAGTACAAGCTCAAAATCAGTTTTGGATTCAACTACTTCAGCAAAAGTTTCCAAAGGTAAAGCAAAATTGTTCAAATTGTACACTGTGTGTACCAGAAGGAAAACTCACCCACAACTCATGATTTCGAATAAGTTATCTCTCCTCAGCTCTTGTGTGTGAGTAATAGCCTAGGGTTTTTCATTCTTTTTGCCTTAGACTATATATATGGTTCATATCACACATTGTAAATATAAGATTGAAATATAAAGTTTGTCTTTTTTCTCAAGCTTTAAACTTTATATCTTCAAGCTTTCACCTCATAGCAAGGGGTTTCTATTCATCAGAGGTTTCCAAGAGAAGATGACTCTAGTGAAAAAAAGTTAAATCAACTCGTTAGAAATTTTAGCAAAATCTCATCTAAGTGATGGTTTCTTCTTCTCGGTGACGGTGCTATGTAGTGCTTTAGATATTTTATTCTTCTTTTCCAAGCACTTTTAGTTGTGGATATTGTTATTACTAAGTATCAACCTATTCGGCTAAGATAAACTTGATCATCGTAAGTGAAACTGGATGGATTTTTCAGTGTTCAGGGCCGGTCTTGAGGCCAAGCAGAACAAACATGAGCTTTCGGTCCATTTTTATTTTTAATATTTTAGTATAAAAACTATTCCATTTTAAAACTTTTAGTTTAAAAATCGACCTATTTTTCTTTTGTAAAATGTGGCCTTTAAAATCTCAGAACCGGTCTTAACAGTATCATTTATGTTTAGCGGCAACGACTTTGAGAATTTTTCTCAAGCCAACTAGTTTCCTAGCATTTTTGTTTATTATAATTTTGTTAAATTTCTAGTTTCCATTGTAATTCAGATTAAAATATATTTTTTTGGTAAGCACTCAGATTAAAATATTTTTGATCTAATTATGTATAAACTAATTTAAACCAAATTATTATAAAGCAATGAGCCAAAAAATATAAAAAGATATGAATAAATTTTTTCAATAGTAAATCTTTATATATAAAATGAAAAATAGTTTTGTATGTTTACGCAAATATCCGCGGGTGTATACAATAACAGAGGATTAAAACCCAAATACGCCATTTAAAAGAATATAACGCCGACTATGTGAAGCATTTTTCAACACACCTTCCAAAAATAAAATAAAAAAAAGAGAATAATTTCAGAGAGTAATATGAGCATCTGCTACAATTCCAAAAACTACTAAATCCTCCGATCACGTGCTACATAGATTATCATCGGGATTTTTGTAAATGGAGAGCACCGATTCTTCAGGTGGTCCGCCGCCTCAACCTAACCTTCCTCCAGGATTCCGGTTTCACCCTACCGACGAAGAGCTCGTCGTTCACTACCTCAAACGGAAAGCTGCCTCCGCTCCTTTACCAGTCGCCATCATCGCCGAAGTTGATCTCTATAAATTCGATCCATGGGAACTTCCCGGTACATAAGATCTCATCATCATAATCATCATCATCACATAACTCACGTTTTGATTTTTTTGAATACCTATTTTTATAGTTATTTTGATTTTTGGATGTTTTATTTGTTTTGTTTTCTAGAGATCATTTCTCTGTGTGACTATGATCTAACTGTTTTCTGTTTTTCTTTTTTTTTTTTAATTTGAATTTTTTGTTTTTGGGATGCAGCTAAGGCGTCGTTTGGAGAGCAAGAATGGTACTTCTTCAGTCCTAGAGATCGGAAGTATCCAAACGGAGCAAGGCCGAACAGAGCGGCGACGTCAGGATATTGGAAAGCGACGGGTACTGATAAACCGGTGCTTGCTTCCGACGGGAACCAGAAGGTTGGCGTGAAGAAGGCACTTGTCTTCTATAGTGGTAAGCCTCCAAAAGGTGTGAAAAGTGATTGGATCATGCATGAGTATCGTCTCATCGACAACAAACCAAATAACAGACCACCTGGATGCGATTTCGGTAACAAGAAAAACTCCCTCCGGGTACATACACATAATTCTTTCATTTTTTTTAGTATATGATCTGGTGATTTATGTTTGACCTTTTGAGAATTTTACTTGTGTAGCTTGATGATTGGGTGCTATGTAGAATCTACAAGAAAAATAACGCAGGTCGACACGTGGATAACGATAAGGATCACGATATGATCGATTACATCTTCAGAAAAATCCCTCCCTCCATTTCAATGGCTACTTCTTCCGGACTCCACCACAATGTCTCCAGATCATCTATGAATTTCTTTCCAAGTAGACTCTCCGGTGGTTACCCGATTTTCTCAGACGCCGATCCAGGTTTGTACGACGCCACCATCATCAACAACAACAATAACAACAACATCGCTTTCAACAATAACGACACTGGCTCTAACGACGTCATTGGTTTGAATTCCGATTCAACGATGGCGAATCTGAAACGAACTCTTCCGATGCCGTATTGGCCTGTAGCGGAAGAAGAACATGATGTATCTCCGAGTAAGAGATTTCACGGTGGCGGTGGAGAGTGTTCGAATATATCTTCTTCGATGATGGAGGAGACTACTCCACCATTGATGCAACAACAAGGTGGCGTGTTAGGAGACGGTTTATTCAGAACGACGTCGTACCAACTACCTGGACTAAACTGGTACCCTTCTTAAATCAATCCTCCTGCGAGCTCGCCGCCTGGTGAGATTGAATAAGTTTCAGACTACGATTTTTCCGATCGGTGGGGTCATTTGCATTTATATAAATTTGAGATTTGTGTATATGTTTTGGGTTAATTATGGAAATATTTGATCATAGGGGTTAGAGGAATGAGGTTTAGAGATGCGGACAAGTGAGGCAACATATAGAATGCAAAAAAAAAAAAAAAAACAAAAAAATACATAGGATTATTTAAAATATACTCTAAATTTGAAATGTATAAATTATTATATACTTAGATGTTTATATATATAGATTGTCTAGATGCATATATTTCGAGTTTGTATTTTCTTGTAAATGAATTGATTAAAACATGAAAAACTTAAGTTAAATAGTTGTATAATTGTGTATTTTTTTTTATCCATATATGTTTAGTATCAATTTTAATTTTGAAAATAAAATATCTTATAAAATTGTGGAGAGCAACTTATCAATTTCATTGAGTAGAAATAGTCGATTGTATTTGACAGAAAGGATTTAGACGTTAAGCAATGTATAAAGAGCATTAGACGCTTTTTAATCACCATCTTCAATTAAATCTTTTTCCCCTTAACAATAAACTTAAAATATTTAATAGTTATTTAAATAAAAATTTCATAAAGTACCACTAAAATATGTTTAGTTTCAAAATTATCATTACTACTTTTGTTATCCAAAAGTATCACTATTTTTTCAAAATAAATCACAAAACTAAAATTTAAAAAATTTATCACAAAACTAATTTAAAATTAAATTTTTTTTTAATACTTGGTTTAAGTTTATTGTTATAAAATTTAAATTAAATTTTATTTTTGAAAATCCAAAATTTCGATTTAGTTTATGTTCTTTTGGCAAAAAATAGTGCTAAAAAAGGAAAATAGTAATAAAATTTTTGGAGCAACAATCTAAAAAATAATAATTATGAGAATTTTCTTTGTTTAAGTCGACAATCAGTTGTATTTAAACAATGGTATTACCTACGTGTAAAATAAATGATTATGTATGTATAAAAAAATTCATATATTAATTTAAATTCATGAATTTGCTAAATAGTATTTTAAAATACTATACTGAAAAGAATATGATATATGTTTATACTTATTGTTATTTCATTTAAATAATACATTTTTACCATGTGATTTTTTAATTAAAAATGTCAAGCCTATAACTTCAAATGAACATATCCAACTTCTTTTAAAAAATGTAATATACTCCCTTTGTTCTATAATAAATGTTGTTTTATAATTAAAATTTTGTTTCATAAAAAATATCATTTTAGGCTTTTACTGCATTAATTAAAATTAATGAGTTTGATTTTTTTTCTAACAAACTAATTGCATTATTATTTTCCTATTAATTGATTTATAATATTTATTATTGTTTTATGAAAAATATAAATTTTTTAATTTGTGTGTAAAATTTTTAAAAGACACTTATTATGAAACGGAGAGACTAGAAATTATTATAAAAGAGAATGAAGCCAATCTTAGTTAAAACACATGAACTAGTTAAAAGTAATTAATGACAAACATGAACTATAATGTGTAAATAAAAAACTTGAATAATTGTTGTAAAGCTATAAATAGTAGTAGATAATGTTATATATACGAGGACCATCTGACGTAGATTGAGATTTGCTTCTTCATATTTTCTATATATTTGTTGCATCATCAATCCATAGCAGACCAATAGACCATACAAAACTGTTCTTTATTATCATCCCATAATCTTTTGGAAGCAAGATCCAAACAAATTGGCAACGTCGCGTTTACTGAGATGACAAAAAAGGACAAGATATGTATTATTTGAAAAACCTAAAAGTCGTGCTTGTATTTTACTATGTTTTTAATATTATTTTATATGTTTACAATCAGCTCTCCAATTTACTCTTATAAAACTAAAGTTATTATTTCGTATAATATGTAAACGCTTTATAACGTGTAAAAATAAAAGTAAAAACATTTTTTTTGTCACAAACATTTTTTTTGTTAAAAGTGAAAAAATTAAATAAAAATAGCTAGTATACCATATTTATCGTAAAACAAAACATATTCATATAGCCTCAACTTGTGTAATGTTAACTCAAGCAATATAATATTAATTATATGATTTGAACAAATAACCCCCTAATTAAAAATGTTTCCATATGTTCATGTGCGGATGTCATTATCGGCTCACAACTTTTTAAAATTTTTGTCAACCTGCTTAGAACTTTAGATTATGACTAGACATCGGCAAATATATTCCAGTAACCATAGGTCATACAATCACAAATACAAGCATACAAAATAAATCAGAATTTTAATGCGGATTTTAAGAACTATTTGTTATTAGACACTTGAGAAAGATACTGATGAAAGGCTTTGCTTTAAAGTTCAATGTCGATATTTAGGATCTTTGACACGACCAAAAACACTCTCCTTCCGGAATTGAAATCCAAGTATACTGTAAAATTTAGCCACTGTTGAATTAAAGGTTTATCTTAATGGATTCATTAGGTTAAAAACTGATATATGGATTCTTTTAAGTAGTAAAAATTATTATTCATATATTTTACAAGATGATTACATGTATATTTATATTAGAAAATCGACTATTAACCTTGACACTCTTACGTTCTAGTTAGGTATTGCTCATAGGTCGAGATGCACTTGTCGAGACCCAGATTTTGCCAATTTCCTGATAACTTGTCCAAATGGGCCTTGACCAATGTGGGTTTTTTTATCAGATTATAAATCCGGTATCAACATGAATCTAATACAAGTAATATGTGTATTTTCAAGGTTTAATGAGTCAGGGCCATTAGGGCTGACAATTTTTTTCCTAGTTGAAATATTCAAATTGGACTGAATCGATTTTCAGATATTTTGATTCGCTTTATTTATTTTGTTAGTAATTAATAAGAAAATCCAAAAGTTTAATTTGGGAAGCGATTTAATTCGATTGTATAAACTGTTACTTTTATATAAATAAAATATATTTTTCTTACAAAATTTTTTTTTTCAAAATCTATAGTTCATTTTTTCTAAAATCGGACTTTATTATTTTTTCAATAAAACTAAAAATTGAACTGATTTTTATATGGAAAAAGGTAATTTAAACACCGAATTTTTGCGAAATGGCCATATTAAAACTCAAGTTCGTCTCTCTCCAGAAACATCCCGAAGTTTACGTTGACCTGACCAAATTATACTTAAAAAGTCATCGTTAGAATAGTAAACGTTCATTAATTGTATTTAACCATTCGATTAAAATCCCTAATACAATGAAAAAACTAGGTCGCGATAAACTCAAGTGAAAAGGGGATTTCTCGGAGGCGATAGTGAGGTTCCGACGAACATAGGTGATTTTTTTGATGAGTTTCGATTTTCGAGAATCGTCGGCTGCTTGTTGCATCTCTCTCACTCAGGTTTGTTTCATCTATCATTCTCTCTGTTCCACATGCTGATTCTCGTCGGATGTTCACTACTTTCTCATAGAAGTATGAGCTCGAGCTGATAAGAAGCACGAGAATGCATATTATGGTTCGTATAGGACAATATGAGTTAGAGTTATGAAATTATGTACAATGGGAATCGCGGTTTTCCTTCAAAATGTGGGTGTGGTAGTGGTGTTCAAGTTAGGACATAAAAATAACTAAATCGGGATCGTCTTTTCTTTCGTTGTGTAGCATCTAGAGTTGTAAGCTTGTCTTATTTTTGGAGTTTGATTGATTTGTTTCATCATGATGATCATTTGCAATTTTTTTCATTAGGATGATCACTTGTTCAAATGGGTTGAAGATGCCATATTTGAAGAGATAAAAGACATGTTAAAAAGGTTTGAAGATTTTGGTCCGAGATTAACCATATCAAACTTGAAGTGGCAAAGTTGCATGATGTTGTTTATGATGTGAAGGAAGTAACCGAAAGATTCAAAGAAGAACTTAATCAATCAAAAGTTTTGATCAAACTTTTGATTCTATGCTTTGCCATAGTTTCATTTGTGCTTGTGTATCACCTTATATTTCACAAAGGTGGAGAAAAAAGCTTATAATAATCTAAGGTGTATTGGAAATGACACCTGGAAATTAGTTAGTAGGTTTGATCTATTATGTAATATATTGTAATGTCCTTGATCTTTAAATTGTTAGATTTTTAATGTGATTTTAGTAGTTTGGTTTAATTATGTTTATGATTATAATGACCTTGATCTTTGTAATTTATGAGTTAAGAAGCTTCTAATGATCTAAGGTGTATTAAATAGAAAAGTTTCAGTTGTGTTGTAATGATCTTATGTAATGGATTACATGATGTTATATTTCATTTCTACATATTTGTAGCCTACAACTACACATTGCATATCATTCGAATATTACACATGAACAAAACCAAAAGTCATATGCAAATTGTATATCATCCAAAACACATTTAAAACAAATCCTAAAAAACCTAAAACGCATTGCATTGAAATCCAAAACACATTCTAAAAAAATTGATCCAAAACAAATAAAAAACTGATCCTACAAAATACAAAACATTTCCAAAACACATCAAAGATGATTCATCCTTGAGAGACTCTTGGTTGTGTTCCTTGAGAGAGTCCTTGTTGTGTACCTTGAGAATATCCTTGTGAGGTTTCTCTCTATAAAAAAATATTAATTAGAAATAACGTAAACAAGAAAAAAGCAAGTAATATGTTTTAATACAAAAAGTAAAGAACCTGATATTTTCTTGGTCGACCTCTCGGTCTTTTTGGTGGAATTACAGCCGGATTAATAGAACATCTCCTCTTGTTGTGCCATTCTTGTTTACACAGAGAACATATTGGAATAAGACCATCACGTGTGAGCCTTCTTTTATCAGAGGATTCATGAGGGCTTGTTCGCCTATTGTATTTATTGTCTCTACCTCTGTTACCTATCTTTATTGGCAGTGGTAAAACATTAACCTATGGAGTCTAGGCCACAATTTCATACCTTGCACAAGTTTGAAGCCCGAAGATTAAGTTTCCCTCCATTTCTCAGTTGTGTAGAGGTCATCACAAAAGTTATCAGGATTGAGCTTTAGAGCTATAATCACACACATAACATAGTTGCAAGGGATGCCATTCAATTGCCACTTTCTACAGCCATAATTCTTTGATACCATATCAACTCGATAGGCTACTCCATGATTATCATTTTCATGTAGATCTTATGAGCTCATGTACCTAATGCAATCCTTTGCATTTTTCTGCTTAGCTCAATCTCAGCATGTGCACGAGGAGTGTGCTTAGTCTTCACTTTGTTTGCAATAACTAATCTTTTTTTCATTACGTGGCATACGTTGCCTCCTTATATCTTCAAGCATGTAATGGCTTTCTCCTTGCTTTATTGATTGACTTGTTGAAAGACTAACTCAAGTTGTCTAAATTGTCATTACAACATGATCCAAGCTTGAAAAAGGCCATTGAGCATGTCATTGGTTCAGTGCGTTGCAATGATTCATATGCACCTTCGTTGTATTTCTTTAGTTCATCCATATTATATGAAAAATCACCTATGGTGTAATTGCGTGCTACCCTCCAAAACATGCGCTCTAATTCCATATCTGGTTTTTTCTTCCAGTTATCCAAGATATGTCTTGAACATATATGTTGCTCTACTCTCAGACAATTGTCTCTAATTCCATTTAGGAACCCCTGTTTGATTCAGCAAAAACAAAAACTCACTAAGCAAAAAGAAAAGAAAACAGAAACATTACTTAAACTAGAAATAAACTTACAATAAGCTTGTCAGATATGAATGTTATCTTCTCTCCATCTCCAATACTTAGATCATCCTTTAGATGCTTAATAAACCAATCTTACTTGTCAATGTTCTCCACTTCTACAACTGCCCAAGTTATAGGAAATATTCTGTTATCTCCATCTCTACCAACCACAACAAATAATATACCTTTGATATTCCATTTTAGAAAAGTGCCACGTAGTCCTATAATTGGCCTATAAGATTAGCCAAGATTTTCTCAAATTTTCAAAACATATATATAGCCTTGAAAATCTCTGTAAGCTTCTAACTGTTGGACCAGAAATTGTCTCTGTTGGAACTCATTTTTGACAGTGATTTTTTTTTTTCAAAATTGAAGTAAATTTGAATGAGAAATTGAAAAGTTGTAACCGTTGGTCGAATGTGCACCAATTGAAAATGTGTAACGAAGGGTTGTGTCTACTCACCAAAGGTCTCATCTTTTTATGTTAAAATATGCATTGACCATATGCCACATCATTTCATGTGAAAAGGTGTGTTGACTAAATGTCACATCCTTTTCATGTGAAAATGTGCTTTGATCAAATTTCACATCCTTACACATGATGCCTCTTCGCCTACTATATATACTTGTCTTCCACTTCAAGTTTCTCATCCAATTTTTTTTACTCAACAAACAGAAAACTTAAGGTTTTCGTTTTTGAACAGAAAATAAATAAAAACACAGTTTCCACAAATTCCTCTTTCTTTTTATCTTGAGAGTATTGTTTGATACTAAGTTCGATCAGACTTCATTAGGAGTAAAACTTAAAAAATATATCCACGATTGTATCCTAAGATTTTGAATCGCGATAAATTTTCTTACTAGGGGGATTGTAAGACTAAAGGAAAGACTTTCGACTTGACTCTATGTCTTTCTTAGTTCATAATGTTTTCTAAATCAATTATAACTCAGTCGGTTATTCGATCCCTACAATATTAATTCTTAAAATATGTATTTACCTACCGTTGTAAATCAAATTTGATTTTTATTTATTTTCTAGAAATGTTTTTCCAATTTGAGATTCGTTTGAACGTTTCTGCGAAAATTTACTGACATCGATATTTTTCGGTTTTCGCTTCATAGATGTTAACCAAGAATACTAATGTCGATATGAATTTCCATACTGATGGACAAAATGATGGGTCTCCGGCTACTGGAAATACGCCAGCCTTCGGTTCAAAAAGATACCTTCATCGGAATGGAAGAGAGAAACCGTACCAACTTCTCTACTTCGGAGCAACATACGGTAAATGTGGCTGAATTCAAAAGAAAGGGAAAAAGGAAAATAGACGTTCCAACAAAATTCTCTTAAACCAACATCCTCAATGAAATTCAAGAAGCATGGAAAAGTTAAGAAGTTGAAAGGAAAATGCCACAATTGTGGAAAAAAGACACAAGTCGGATGTGTGTTGAAGTGCTGCTAAGGCTAATGATAGACCTCAAGCCTACCTTATTAAGGAAGACATGTGCGCGATTTTTTTTGAAGTCAACATGGTTGACGAAAACCCGAAAGAATGATGTTATAGCACTTGGGCAACCATCCACATCTGTGTTGATAAGTCTATGTTCATGACTTATCAGAAGAACACATTTGAGGAAAGCTATTCATGGGAAACACATGTCACTCAAAGATTGAAGATCGTGACAAAGGGGTTCCGAAGCTGACTTCAGTACGTGAGCTCAAACTCAAAAACGTCAAGCATGTGCAAGACATGAGGAAGAACCTCGTATCAGAAAGTCTACTGAACAAGACAGAGTTCATAACAAGCTTTGAAGCTTATTCTTACGAAGAATGGGGTGTATTTCGGAAAAAGGTTTGTAAAATGAGGATTTGTCAAAATGTGTGTAATGAAAGTGCTTCGTCTTGATAAGCTTGACATTGCTAATGTTGTAATAGATGAAATTAATGAAAAATATGTTGCTTATTTAGTTGAGTCTTTAATACTTGGCGTGAAAGATTATGACACGTGAATTATAAATCTATGCAAAAAGTTAATAAGTTTGAACTTAATTCCAAATGCAAAGTAAGTAAAGAAAAATGTGAAGTTTCTGTACAAGCCAAATTCACAAACACTCCATCTCCACAAGTTCAACGAACTACCGAACCTTTGAGTTTAATACATACAACTTTATGTGATCTAAAATCTATACAAACTTGAGGCAATAAAAAGTATTTTGTGACATTCATAGATGATAGCACAAGATATTGTTATGTATTCTTGTTACATAGCAAATACGAAGTTTTGTCAAATTTCAAAGAATATAAACTAGAAGTTGAAAATTAACTTGGTAAAACTATTAAAGTAGTGAGAAATGATAAAAGAGGCGAGTATGATGGTCAAATTTTATGATTTTTGAAAAGAACATGGGATTAAACATCAAACTACCGCTCCTTATTTGCTTGAATGTAACGGGATTGCAGAACGGAAAAACCGCACTCTTAAAGAAATAATGAATGCAATGTTGTAAGAATCTGGGTTACCCTAGTCAATGTGGGGGGGGGGGGNATACTCAACAAAATACCAAATAAGCAAATAGCACAACGCCTTATGAACTTTAGAAATGTATTGTACTATCGTACAAACACCTCAAAGTGTGGGGGTGCCTTGCAAATATTTTTGTACCACATCCAAAAAAGCTCACTATTGGACCTAAAATCGTTGATTGCATTATCTACGCACACAATAGTAATGCTTATAGATGTCTAGTTCATAAATCAGATATATCTGATATTCATGTAAACACAATTATAAAATCACGAAATGCTTCTTTTTTTAAAACATTTTTCCTTGTAAGGAAAAAACGACATCCAAAGAGGACTATTGAACAAAGAGAAGCGGATTCCTCAACAGATGATGCAAACAATTTTGGAACTTCTCCACATAATGAAGAAGTAGAAGTGGAACCTCGATGAATCAAAAGAGCTCGCAAGAAAAAAAAACATTTGGAGATGATTTCATGATGGTTTTTCTCGCAGAGAACGAACCAAGAACATACTCAGAAGCTATGTCTATACCAGACGTACCTCACTAGAAGGAAGCCGTCAATAGTCAATTCTATATTACAAAATAATACTTATGATATAGTCGATTTACCCTGAGGGTCTAAAGCACTAGGGTGTAAATGGATGTTCAGAACAAAAATAAAAATTGATAACACCATAGAAAAGTATAAGGCTAGGCTTGTAGTGCAAGGATTCTGCCAAAAAGAAGAACCAGATTTCTTTGACACTTATTCTCCGATAACGCAGATAACATCCATTCGAACTTTGGTTGCTATCACTGCGTAAAGGGGCCAAGAAATTCATTAAATGAATGTAAAAACAACTTTTTTGAATGGAGATTTAGAATAGGAAATATATATGAAACAACCATAAGGTTTTGTCATTCTAGGACAAGAGCACAAAGTCTGTAGACTTGTGAAGTCATTATACGAACTTAAGCAAGCTCCAAAACAATGACATCAAAAAATTTGACAATTTAATGATGTCAAATGGGTTCACTATAAAAGAATATGATAAATGCATATACTTCAAAAGTACTCCACAGGGATACATTTTGTTGGACTTATATGTTGATGACATGTTTATCATTGGTATCAATAAAGACATGACTAATCAAACAAATAGTCTTCGTAGTCGAAGATTCGACATGAAAGACATGGGTTTAGCAGACGTTATTCTCGGGATTAAAATCCATATAAATTTTGATGACATCATCTTATCACAATCGTATTATGCTGAAAAGATACTTGACAGTTTCAAAAAAATAATCAAGTAAAAATGCGAAAACTTCAGTATACCCTCATATTCACTTGACTAAGAACTCATGAACCACAATAAGACAAGTGGAATATGCTCAGATAATCAAGATTCTAATGTACTTAACGAATTGTATTATCCCCGACCTGGCGCATATAGTTAATGTACCGAGTCGCTATACTAGTAATCCAAGATATAAATATTGGAAATATGTAACTAGAGTATTAGATTACCTACGTTCTACTAAAAATTATGGATTACACTATGATTGAGAATTATAAATTTTGGAAGGACATAGTGATGCTAACTGGATAGTAGACTCCAAAAAATCAAAATCTACGAGTGGCTATATCTTTACCTTAGTTGTGCCACAATATCCTAAAAATCTTCCAAACAAACTGTCATAGCCACATCAACCATGGAATCATAGTTTATGGCTCTTGATAAAACTGCTCAGGAAGAAGAATGGTGATGATTTTGAATTTTCATGGTTTTTTGAAGACATTTAACATTGATTTTGAGGTCTTTAGGCGTGCATGTATCACATTTATAGTTGATTTCAGTAAGTTTGTGATTTTTAAGATTTTTGTATTATAATTCGCATATGCACGCATTTTGGAGATTTTTCAGGACTTTCAGGAGTTTTCAGGAATGTTTTGTGAGAATTCAGAAAAGAGCAGAAAATATGGAATGGACCAGCACGAAGGCCTGGATCGATCTCAACACAAGACTGGATCGATCCTAAGCTTCAACCTGGCTCGATCATTGGATCAATCTCACTGAAACCTCTGGATCGATCCCACTCGAAGCACACTCAACACCTAGATCGTTCTCAGCACAAGCCTGGATCGATCCCAGGACAAGCTTGGATCGATCTCCTCTTCAAGCTGGATCGATCCCCACTCCAACTTCAGACGATTTCACGTTCAAGCCACGTAGAAGCTGAATCGATCTCCACTCAAACTTGGATCGATCCCATTCAAGCATCCCCAGCTCGGATCGATCTTGCACTCTTCTCAGCTTGAGTCAAACATGCTCCAACCCAACCAACTCAAATCCGGAATGGACTTGACCTAAGATCCAAACCAATGATTAGTTTTTGTCTTTAGGCGATTTAGGGATTTTCTCTGAACACTATAAAATCCCTAAAGTGCCTCCTTTTAGCTAAGTCTTGTTTTTTTTCTTTCTTTTTTAGGTTTTTGTCTTAGGTTTTCATTTCCTTTGTTGTTCTTGATGTTCTTGGTTTAAAAACCTAGAATCTTTTAAGTTTATGCTAATCTACTGTTTTTCTTTACTTTCATGCTTAGCTTTAGGTTTTTGCTTATGTGGTGCATGTTGATCTTTCATTTTCATTTTTAATCTTCTATTTTAAGCTTTGATCATTTTCTTGGTTTGTTACTGTTTCATTGTTGTTCTTGATTTTTTTGGGTTTGAGTTCTTACTGTTCTTTCTGTTTAACCTTTGGTCACTATGTTAAGCTTTGAAGTTATCATTTCAGTTTCTCCTGTTTTCATTTCCATGAGTAGTGAGTAGTCTCCTGAAGTTCCTGAGGATGGGGTAGACTAGGGTTGATGTCCTGATCTCACCTTAGGCAGCTAAGCTTGTTTGAATATACATCCCTTCTGTTTTATTGTGCTTAATGTTGGTTTCTTTCACGCCAATCGAAATATGATCTTGGACATTCCAACGCCCGAAAAGCGTTCAATGGAAGGTCTGATCATGGTGATTTCAGAGATTAGCCTATCCTTACGCAACGCCTTAGATGCTTAGGATATGCATCTCAGCCAAAGGGGTTGGATGCCTAGGGGGCTTTTTGGCTTTGGTAGGTTGGTTCTTAACGCCTTCTAGGTAGTGTACCGTTAACGGGAGTTAAGTATGGTTATTGGTTAGGTTGATTCCATTTATCAAGGGATTGGACTTGGTTACTTATGAACCTATCGTCTAGGGATATCTCATTGTTGTTTAAGGTATGTTAGGTGCTTAGGTAGGTTGGGATGGATCTCTGGTTGATTACCCTTAGTCCTCAGGAACTGTTTCACACTTGATTGCACTTTAATCTTCTCTGCTTTTTCCTATGTTTTTACTCTTTAGCATTTTACCCTTTTATGCATTTAGTTCTGTTATGCTTTTTACTTCCAACATGTTTCACTTCACTTAGGACCTGTTAGTAAACCACCTCTTTTACAGTTTAGCTTGACTTAGAGGAACAATCCATTGCAATATTAATTGCTAGTGCACACCCATTTGAATTGACGCATCATCTATACTACAATGATGGGGAATTGATACCCCATGACTATAAAAATCCTACTATCAATTTGGCGCCATTTCCATTTGGGTGTTGTTTACTACATTATGGATTTTGGATATTTTGAGATCAAGCCTCTTTTACTACTTTACTTACCTGTTTATCTTTGTTTGCTTTCTTTTCAGATACCTGCTTAGTAGTGTATGAACATGAGAAGCAGAGGACCAACATACTTGATTCATCTCGTTGAAGACATCAGAGCTCTTGAACGGGAACATTCTCGGGCAAGACGTGAACGAGAACATGCATATCACTTAAGACGGTTGGACTTACAAATGGAAAATAACGCTGAACAAGAAAACCAGCACACTATAGGTGCTGGTGACAACCCCAACACTCACACAACCAGACATTGAATCAATCCACATGCAGTTCAAAACAACAACTTCGAGATCAAGCATAGTCTTACTGAAATGGTGTAGGGGAACAAGTTCCATGGTCTACCTATGGAGGATCCACTCGATCATCTTGACGAGTTTGATCACTTCTGCAGCCTCACGAAGATAAATGGTGTGAGTGAGGATGCTTTCAAACTACGCCTCTTCCCTTTCTCTTTGGGGGGGAGAAGTCACACCAATGGGAGAAGTCACTTCCCAGGAACTCCATCACCACCTGGGATGTCTGCAAGAAAGCATTCCTTGCAAAGTTCTTCTCAACTTCCATAACGGCTAGACTGAGGAATGACATTTCAGGTTTTGCACAGAAGAATGCTAAAACCTTCTCTAAAGCATGGGAGAGCTTCAAGAACTACACAATGCAATGCCCCCATCACGGATTCAGCAAAGCGTCACTACTTAGCACCCTCTATCGACGTGCCTTGCCCAAGATTCGAATGTTTCTAGATACAACAAGTAATTGGAACTTCCTCAACAAAAGTGTGGATGAAGGATGGGAGTTAAGAGAGAATCTTGCCCAGTCTGATGGGATTTATAGTGAGGATGATGACATAACACCTCGAGGTGGTTCTGCTTATGATGATAACACAAAGAAGGAGATCAAAGCACTGAATGATAAGTTGGACAAATTACTCCTGGGTCAACAACATCAAGTTCACTTCATCTCCGATGAAGAACAACTTCAAATACAAGCTGGGGAAGCTAACCAGCAAGAGGAAATGTGTTATGTGCATAACCAAGGGGGCTACAATAAAGGGTACTTCAACTACTCCAACAACCCTGGTCTTTTTTACAGAAGCAACAACGTTGCTAACCCATAAGACCAAGTGTACCCACCTCAACAACAAAAGAACTCTCAACCTTTCAACAACTACAACTAGAATAGAGGTTACTTCCCAAAGCAACAACAACAAAATGGTTTTCAACAACCATAGCAGCAACCTACTGGTGCACCTCCTGATTTCTCATCTAACCAACCTCCAGCTCAACCTTTCAACATTGAAGCTATGTTACAGCAACTTCTTCAAGGTCAAGACAATTATGCATTGGAGACATCAAAGAAATTTGGTGAAATCCAACACAAGATGGACACTTTATTCGGTGCAATCTATTCAAAGCTTAAAACTCTCAACTCTAGGGTCACCACTCTCGAAGGAAAGACCGCATCCACTTCTGCTTCTACAACTAGTCAACTTCTGGGAAAGTCTGTGCAGTTTCCAAGGGAATATGCTAATATCAATGCCATTTATCTCCAGCAAAAAACTGATATTCCTACTTCAACTTACCCTCTTATTTGCACTAAGGACAGTGTGGTTCAAGTTGGGGGGGGGGATTTGATTTCAAACATAGCTATACCTCTGGAGTATGAAGAGTATAATTCTGTTAAAAAGCCTGTTGAGAAGTTACCTACTCCGAAAGAGATTGCAACACCTTATGATCCACCACCCTACATCCCAAGACTCCCATTTCCATCACGTTTCAAGAAAGAGATCATAGCGAAATACCCAGATATATATGAGAAACCTATGAAGGAAGACATAGCTCAGGAAGTGCTGGAACCATCTGACGAGTGCAATGTTTTAAAACAACAAAGTAAGAGGATCCTGGTTCATTCACCTTGCCTTGCTCACTAGGAACCATGATCTTTGATGAATGCCTTTGTGATTTGGGAGCATCTATCAACTTAATGCCTCTGTACACTGCCAAGAAGCTGGGATTCGACAAGTTCAAAGCTTCCAACATAACTTTGTTGATGGCAGACAGATCAATTAGGCATCCTGTTGGCATCCTGGAAAGCTTACCTATCAAGATCAAGGATGCAACAATACTCACAGACTTTATGGTATTGGAGATGGATGAAGAGCCTAAGGATCCATTGATATTTGGAAGACCATTCCTAGCCATGGTTGGAGTTGTAATCAACATCAAGAAAGATAACATCAAGCTGAACGCAGGAAGAGGTCCAAAAATGATTTTCAACATTAGGAGCAAAACTAAGAAGCTTATTGTCCAAGGTCATCTATTCTCTGTGAAGGAAATGAATGAAGACAATCCAAAGAATGGGCATTCGAGCAGTGAAGTAGTTGAAGATGGTTTGGGAAAGGAACCAACAAAGTCTAGAATGCACCATGAAAGTTTCAAGCTTATTAAGGAACCAGATAAAGGAGTTTCTGTGGAGTTAAAAGAAATCAGGACATTGGAAATGTCCAGAGCTGAAGACAGTCTAAAGGATTCAGGAAAAGGAAATCCTAAGTTCAAACCTCAACCTGAACGTACACCACATCAGAAACGACCTCCTGGCACTCCAACTTCTGAAAAATATGTGGAACCTCATGCCCGAACCTTGGAAATCAAGAATGGATATCAAGTGTTTTTACTCAACAAAAGGTTCAAATATTATCTCGGAAATGTGGATTCACTATGTTCCAATAACTTCATGATCAAAGAAATACTTTCTGGTGAAGACATTATACTTGCTACGGAAGTTGATGAAAAATCGAAGCTGAACTTCAAGGTTGATCAGAACTGTGACAAAAGAGCTTTCTCAGAAAAGACCTCAATTCTCTTTGGAGAGCCGTCTCAGGGTCATTAATCCTAAAAACAGGAAGTCAAGCTTAGTGACTTAAAACAAGCTCAGTTGGGAGGAAGTTTCATGTCTATCTATGTATATATTTTTAATTTCAATGCCTTTTAAATTTTAGTACTTAGTTTAATGCAATTTAGTTTTCAATGTTGTTTTGGTGTTTTAGGCACTTACGGAATGAGTTTCGGGAATCTTGCAAAGAGGAGAAAAATAGGATATGGACCAGCTGCAACAAACACATTATGATCGATCCGCACTCAACAAATGATCGAGCCGCAACAACCATGGATCGATCCACTTTGTTTGGCTTGATCCACTTCGTTTGGATTGATCCATTCTCAACACTTGGATCGATGAGAGCTCGAGCCACGGATCGATGCAAAACATAGTCATGATCGATCCACTCTCAACAATGGATCGATCTAGACATTCAACATCCAATTGATGCATTTTCAACATTATATCGATCCAAGGGATCAATCCGGTCTATCCATTTTCAACGGCGGATCAATCCGTACCATAACGCCAAGATCGATCCATATGCTTAATCCGTCACCAAGCCGTTCTTCAAGGTTTTGATCAAGCCAAGAAAGGCCCATTCAAACGATTTGGAGTGTTGTTGAAATCGAACTAACCTCCTCTCACTCAAGGACAAAGGATCATCTCCACTAGCCCACTAACCTTCTTTACCCCATGGAGAAAAGATCACCTCCACTCCATCACTTCTCGTACACATCCACTACTCAAGGCAATGTCTACTCAAGCTTTCCAATATTCCCTTACACACCTACACCCCCATCACACCTATGTCCCCTCTTTAAAACTCCTCCAAAAACCTCCACTTTAATCCTCAACCACAAACACCCACAACTCATCTCAAACACAACAATTCAAGTCATCCCCTCTATTTAAGGGAGTATCTTCATCTCTCTTTCATATTAACTATACTAACTTTCACTACTGAAATTCTTTGGTTTAAATCATTCCCTGAAGATTTGAGGTCAAGAAATCATCACTCCTTTAAGCATCTTTGATTCAGTTTCCGTTATATCATTTCTGAATTTTTACGAAATTTTCAGTTTTTCATGAATCTCTGAAATTTTTTTGGAACCTGTTACAAGTTATTAATGAAGATAAGAATGATATTTATGAGTTATGCATGATGAGTGTGTGAAACTTGTATTTGTTAAGTGGTAGGAACTGTCATCTATTGAAAAGTTGCTAATTTCCCAAAAAAATTTATTGATATTTCAGGTGCAACTATGTCAAACGTACCTTCAGACTTAGAGATTTACCATGTCCTGATGCAGGCCGAGTTCACAGATCAACATTACCCAATGAAGAAATCTTAAGGAGTCTCGGGATCTTAGAGAAATTAAAGAACATTCTAAGGAACATGGGAATATCGAACGTACTTAACATGGATTTTGAAGATTATCAACAACTGACGTGCATATTCCTTGCTTCCCTACAAGTGAGATATGTCAAGGATTCCTACGGGAAAACTCACATAATCACTTTCAGTGAGTTGGAATACATCTACGGACTTCACACTATAAAATCTCAACCAGCCATATTCGAAGGCACTCCGAATGAGATTGGACTCATTTGGAGCATAATTGGATCCAAGGTTTCAAAGACGGGAAGACATAGAGAGCCCTTATCCGCCACCCAACAATATGTGATGTGCACCAAATCCTAGCAAACTCTTTCTTTACTAGGCGAGATACAAGCTGTGTTTTGGGAGAAGAGATGAAGTTCTTAAGTTCAGGCATTGCCTCGCACGTTAGCAGTGTCCTCCAAGATGAATGCTTGTTCAAAAAATTATATGGAAGGAGACCTTGTCCTCTTAAGCTATTTCTCAAACAACTATCACAATATCAAAATCCCGCTTGGGTGTCACAAGAAAGGGAAGCACCTCAAATACGAGTAGGAGGTTGGATCACTCCTATCCTTCAGCATAACCAAGTCTACCTCAGAAAGATTGATCAGACCTCGAGGTTACTGAACTTCGATCATTTGAAGGACATTCAGTTCATAGCGGGGAGAATAGATGAACAGTCCTGCTACCAATTCAAGAGAACAAGCGATACCAAAGGGGTCATCTTACTCCCAAACAGCAGAAGAACATCTCTCAAGAGGAGCGAGAATATCATGTTCAACCACGAATACTCCACCGATCAAGCCATAATCAACCAAGTGCCATACTTGGAATCATGCTCAGACAACCTTTCCAATCTCTCTCTCGAAGGAAGATCATCCAACTCCCACACTCCAGATAACTGAAGTCCACTCCAAGCAACCATTGTATGATCCGCTGCACCTCCATATATTTCTTTTTCCCGCTTATGCATGCTTTTGTGTTTTTATTAGGGGTGTCAATTGGATATATTGTCCGCGGGCCAAGCCCAGTCCGCCTTAACGCGGACTGTCCATGGACATGTCTGCAATATAAGCGGGCCAATTAGGCAGTGTCCAAAATTCTCCGTTGTCCGTAGCGGGCTTGTCCAAGAGGACATGGGCTGTCCATTTGGACATTAATTTTATGTCTAAATTTAAAAACTATAAAATAAAACAAAAAATAAAAACTATAAAAAAACTCCTAAAATTATTAAATTTTTTATAAATATTGTAAATTTATAAATTTTATTTTATATTTTAAATTTTATATAATTTAATATATTTTAGAGAAATTTAATCAGTAAAAAAAATTCTTACTTTTCTGCATCTTTTATAATTATTAATCAAAATATTATAAAAAGTGATTTTTATAAGTTCTAAATTTTCGTAGAGTTTTTATATATAAAAAAGTTTTCTATATGTTGAATTTGGATTAATTTGGTAATAAAAGCCACAAAACATGAAAAGTTGAAAACTAAAAATATGGTAAGCGGACGTCCGCGAACAAGCCCGTTTGGACGCAGACATTATTGGGCACGGACATAATTTGGTCCGCGTCCATGCGGGCTTGCCCATGAAGCGTCCGCAAAAATAAATGTCCACGCGGACAGGCCCAAATGGGCGCGGGCAAGCCCAATTGACACCCCTAGTTTTATGCTTTTTCACTATCCTGTCCTTCCTTGTGTCCAATCCTGAACTTGGTTTACATAGAGACTGTGTAATTCAGGTTTGGGGGAGGATTTTGGGGACCTGCTATTAATGAAATTTCCTTGTTTTTTCTTTTGTCTCTACTTTGCATTGCATTTACATAGCATCTATTAGCATCGAAAAACCATAAAAATTTTGAAAATTTTCAAAAACCTTCTTCAAAAACAGAGCATCATTGTATTTAAATTTCATGTAGTTGCATATAGGATGTTGCATTTTCATGTAAGTTGCATATGCATAGGGAACTAGGAAGATGACAACCTTGTAAGTATGTTGTTTTCTCAGAAAATGTTAGTGCCTTGGTTATTAGTTGTCTAATGTATCCTGAAATTGTCTGAAGTAAAACTGCACCTTGCTTGGAATGTGAACTTTCATCATCATTTGTCTCCTGAAGCATGCTGTCATTTGAAGTTTGTTTCTATCTATTAAAACTTGAATTTGAATGTTTAATTATCATGTTTGTGTGTTGAATATGAGCTCATGGATAGTATATACATATTTGTGTTATCTTCTACCTTTTAGCACTCTTGTTAACCCAAGTAGAATCCCCACCTTGGAACCTTGCCTTCTTTCAAACTCTGAATTTACTAGTAAGTGGCAGGAGTTTTATGGAATGAGCTTGGTAGAACGTGTTAGGTTCGAACTGACAGGAATAGGGTCTCATGTAGTTCTAGCCCATGTTTTTTGGACTAGATAAGACTATGTGGGATTCGATTTTGAATGTTGGTTTGGGTGGAAACAAATGAAAGGGTATTGGTAGTTGGTAAAAAAAGGAAGTGTTATGAAAGAACCTTCGAAGAGAAATAAAAAAAAATCAGAATATGCTAGTGAAAAGTTTGGAGGAACAATGGTATGCAAAAGAATTATGGCTAGTGAAAAATTAGAGAAAGTATATGACAATGATTTCAAAAGGGTAAAATCCAAAGGATAGTGTAAACAAAAAGCTCTAAGGCCATATGTGTTTTAAGTAAAAAAGTTCATGAAACAGCTAACAACATCTAAGAAGCAAGTCTCTCCTAAGTGTAACAAATAAAAAGATGAAAAATGGGGAGTGTGAATGGGTATGATCACTTTGAGTTCTAAAATGGTAGATTTAGGACTCCTTACTGGCCAGAATCAAGAAACTTAGGTTTCATTAGCATTGGGTAGATGGGGTTCTATTTTTGTATGCATCTAAGTGTTCCTACCTTTAGCCTTCTGCTAAAGCTCATTCCCTTTTGAGAGAACCCTTGTTCAGAATTATTAACCATTGCATGAAAGGGGTTCCTGATTAATGAATGTTAAAGGAGAAAACGAATTTGAATGCATTGTGGAAGTTGGAATTGGTCTCTGATAAACTGTGATGAGTATGGCTAAAGTTTTTAAGTAGGATGAGCTTAGGACTGCATTCTAGAATTAGTAACCAAGACATTAATATTACATGTGTTAACAGCATGTTTTGGTTCTGAGTTCCCACTTTCAAACCTCACTCCCAGATTTCTTAATTATTTGCTTGAGGGCAAGCAAGAATTTAGTTTGGGGGAGTTGATGACTCTGAATTTTCATGGTTTTTAGAAGTCATTTAACATCGATTTTAAGGTATTTAGGCGTGTATGTATCACATTTATAGTTGATTTCAGTAAGTTTATGATTTTTAAGACTTTTGCATTAGAATTCGCATATGCACGCATTTTGGAGATTTTCAGGACTTTCAGGAGTTTTCAGGAAGGTTTTGTGAGAATTAAGAAAAGAGCAGAAAATATGGAATGGACCAGCGGGAAGCCCTGGATCGATCTCAACACAAGACTGGATCGATCCCAAGCTTCAACCTGGATCGATCATTGGATCGATCTCACTGCAACCTATGGATCGATCTCACTGCAACCTATGGATCGATCTCAGTTCACTTCTGGATCGATCCCAGATCGATCCCACTCGAAGCACACTCAACACCTAGATCGATGTCAGTACAAGCCTGGATCTATCTCAAGACAGCTTGGATCGATCTCCTCTTCAAGCTGGATCGATCCCCACTCCAACTTCAGATCGATCCCACGCTCAAGCCACGTAGCAGCTGGATCGATCTCCACTCAAACTCGGATCGATCCCATTCAAGCATCTTCAGCTCAGTTCGATCTTGAACTTTTCTCAGTTTGAGTCAAACACGCTCCAACCCGACGAACTTAAATCCGGCATGGACCTGACCCAAGATCCAAACCAATGATTAGTTTTTATCTTTAATGCGATTTATGGATTTTCTCTGAACACTATAAAATCCCTAAAGCGCCTCTTTTTAGCTAAGTCTTGTTTTTCTTTCCTTTTTAGGTTTTTGTCTTAGGTTTTCATTTCCTTTGTTGTTCTTGGTGTTCTTGGTGTAAAAACCCAAAATCTTTTAATTTTATGCTAATCTATTGTTTTCTTTTACTTTCCTGCTTAGCTTTAGGTTGTTGTTTATCTGGTGCATGTTGATCTTCTATTTTTGCTTTTAATTTTCTGTTTTAAGCTTTAATCATTTTCTGGGTTTGTTTCCGTTCCATTGTTGTTCTTGCTTTTCTTGGTGTAAAATCCCAGAATTTTTTAAGTTTATGCTAATCTACTGATTTCCTTTACTTTACTGCTTAGCTTTAGGTTATTGCTTATCTGGTGCATGTTGATCTTTCATTCTCGTTTTTAATCTTCTGTTTTAAGCTTTGATCATTTTCTGGGTTTGTTACTGTTTCATTGTTATTCTTGCTTTTTTGGGTTTGAGTTCTTACTGTTCTTGCTGTTTAACCTTTGATCACCATGTTTAGCTTTGAAGTTATCATTTCTGTTTCTCCTGTTTTCATTTCCATGAGTAGTGAGTAGTCTCCTGAAGTTCTTGAGGAAGGGGTAGACTAGGGTTGATTGATGACTCTGAATTTTCACGGTTTTTACTTATCAATTAGCATCGATTTTGAGG
>OVBE01002689.1:0-29642 GCA_900406425.1 Iberis pinnata
TATAGAATAAAGTAGCAAAGGAAATCTTCTTTTTAGTAGAAATTACGCTAAGTAAAATGAAGTTAAAAGGGAAACGTCAAAAAAATAAGTAAGTTTACGCGGGATCAGGTACCGCTTCATTAAATCTCAAAATAGCACTTATTNAAAATATTGGCAACCCTCGCGACGTCTACGATAGCACTCAAGTAATTCGCGCGATCGTGGAGTGCTATCAATACTACTTTTTCTTGTAGTGTGATGTGCGGCGCATTTCCAATGAAAAAACCTACAAGAAAATTAGACCAAAGTGGTAAATACTGTGATCGAAGTGAGGTGGGCACGGTGACAGTAGCTGTGCCATTGGCACGAGTTAAATGCAGAGGTGGAAATTCAGGATTGTATCGCAGCTCGGTTGGGCCAATCAAGCGGCTCCAATTGGTAAGAACCGACCAATTTTCGGTTGTGATGCATCATGGGTAGAGTGCGCATGAGTCGTGGATAAAGAGGCAGCCTCTGTTGCACTAGGTGATGAAGATGCTCTCGGGTCCGGCAGTGGAGATGATGTCATCACCAGTGGTGATGAAGCTATTTCTTGCCGAAGAAGTCACTTAAGGAAAGTAGGTTATCGCACAGGTTATCGCCAATCGCCGTTTTCTTGTTTTTTGTATAAAATTTAAAAAAAAATTGTATATTTGAAATATGTCATATTCTAACATTGATGAATATATCAATGAATAATTAAATTGTGTATCCCAATTTTATATATATATATATGAAATATTTTTTATTTAATTTAAAATTAATTTTATTTAAATGTTGGATTTTTATTTACAAATATTTTATTTATTTTTCAATTAAAATATTTGTTAGATATTTAAACAGATATCAAACTAATTCCTTATTTTTGTAATTAAAAATTGAAACTCATTCCTTATTTCAAAATCAACTATGATAGAATTTTAAAAATATATAAATGTGTACAAATATTTTTTGGTAAGTGCATGATCGTGTGGGATCGATCTCATTTGAGCGTCCTCAGCCCGGATCGATCACGCACTTACCAACTCGAAGTCAAACACGCTCCGACCCGACCAACTCAAATCCGAATATCACCTGAACCAAGGCCCAAGATCCAAGACAATGATTAGCTTTCTATCTTTAGTGTGAATTAGGGCTTTTCTCTGAACACTATAAGAGCCCTAATTCGCCTCCATTTGCAACAAGCTTAGTTTTTCTTTCCTTTTTAGGTTTTAGTCTTAGGTTTTATTTTCCTTTGTTGTTCTTCATGTTCTTGGTGTAAAAACCAGATTTTTTTCAAGTTTTAAGTTAATCTTCTGTTTTTCCTTTGATTTCTTACTTAGCTTTAGGTTGTTGTTTAGTTTGTGCATCTCTATTTTCGTTTTAAGCTTTAATCTTCTATTTTAAGTTTGTTCTTCATATTTTTACTGTTTGTTGTTGTTCTTCATTTCTGGGTTTGTGTTCTTGTTGTTCTTCATCTGTTCTTCTTAGATCTGCATGTTTAGCTTTAAGGTTATGCTTTCTGTTTCCTCTGCTTCTACTCCTATGAGTAGTTCACTAAGTTCCTGAGGATGGGGTAGACTAGGGTTGATGTTCTGGGTTTACCATAGTACCTAAGTTGTTTGTCTTTAGATCCCTTATGTTTCACCTGTTCGTAATGCTGATTGTATTTCTATCCGCAAGGGACTGAAAACCCGCCGTTAGGCCCTTCAACACCGGAAGGTGAGTCATTGAAGGTGTCCGGACCTAGGTGATTTTAGAGATTCATTTTCCCCTTCTAAGGCATTAGATGTTTGGGAAGCTTATTGACTATAGTAGTTGTTGTTAATGCCTGCTAGGTAGTCACCGTCTATGACGGCAGTTGAGTCTTTGACTGCTTTGCTTGAGATTGATTGCCAAGGAATTGGAATTAATTGCTTATGTTGCTATTGTCTAGGGGTTAGCTCATTGTATGAGGTATGTTAGGTACTTAGGTAGCCCAGGATGGATCCTTAGTTAATTACCCTTTGTCCTCAGGAACTGCTTTACATTGCTTACATCTTCACCTTCTTTGCTTTTACTCTGTTTTTACATTTGAGCCCTTTATGCTTGTTTTTATGTTTATGCATTTTATTTTCATTGCACTTAGGACCTTTTAGCAAACCACCCCCTTTTAACACTTAGCTTGACTTTAAAGCATCCATTGCATTCCAGATTGATTAGTACACTCCCATTATGGATTGACAACTCATCTATACTATAACGATGGGTAATTGATACCCAATATGACCAAAAAAAATCCTACTATCATCGACCAATTGCTTTCTTTAGTGAAAAATTGGAAGGTGCTCGTTCTCGCTATAGCACATATGATGTTGAATTTTATGCTATCATACAAGCGGTAAAGCATTGGCGGCATTACTTATTCCATAAGGAATTTGTAGTTTACACGGATCATGATGCTCTTAAGCATCTTCATAGTCAAGGGAAGGTTTCCTCTCTCCATGCTTCTTGGATTTCTTATTTGCAAAAATTCACGTTTCTCATCAAACATACATCGGGTGCGTCGAATCGTGTCGCCGATGCTCTTAGCAGAAGACATTCTCTCCTTGCGGTTCTCCATACTTCAGTCATAGGGTTCTCAACATTTGCTGATTTATACTCAACAAATTCGTTATGTGGCCGTGTTTTGGAGACGGTAACTGCTGGTTCGTCTTCCGATTTTACTTTATATTAAGGCTTCTTATTTCATGGTTCTCGGGTTTGCATTCCCGATTGTAGCCTTCGTATCCAGCTTATTGCAGAACTTCATAATGAAGGCCACGTGGGAAGAAATCGCACTCTTCAGTTGATATCGACGTCATATTTTTGGCTGAGTTTGCGACGTGACGTTGAGCGTTTCGTTGAGCGTTATGTTGTTTGTCAAAAGTCTAAGGGCCAAGCTACTAACGAATGTCTCTATATTCAATTGCCTATCCTGACTCAGCCTTGGACGGATATAAGCATGGATTTTTCATGGGACTACCTCGCATGCAACATGGTTTTGATTCTATTTTCGTTGTGGTAGACCTTTTTCTAAAATGGTTCATTTTTTCCCTTGCTAGCGTACGACTGATGTTGTTCAGGTTGCTACACTTTTCTTTCGAGAGATTTACCGTTTATATGGCCTTCCTTCATCAATTGTTTCTGATCAAGATTCACGTTTTCTTGGACATTTCTGGAGATCATTGTGGAAACTGCTTGATACAAGCCTTGACATGAGTTCTGCTTACCATACCCAATCTGATGGCCAAACAGAAGTTGTTAACTGATCGCTTAGGAATCTTTTACGGGCTTTGGTTGGTGACTCAATTACAAAATGGGATTCTAAGCTACCTCAAGTTGAATTTGCGTATAACCATGCTTGCAAACGTAGCTCTAGTTTCAGCCCCTTTCAGATTATATATGGTATGGTTCTGCGAGTTCCGGTTGATCTCACTACTCTTCCTGATTGTACTCGCATCCATGTTGTCGCAACTGACTTTATGGCTGACATTTTCCACATTCATGATCTTACTAAGACCAATTTAGAGGCCTCGACTAATAAGTATAAAGCTGATGTATATTTACATCTTCGTCGTTTGGTTTTTAAAGTTGGTGAATTGGTATGGGCAGTTCTAAAAAAGGATCGCATGCCATCCCATACATATAATAAACTCAAAGCAAAGAAGATAGGACCGCTTGAAGTTCTATAACGTATTAATGACAATGCATACAGGCTCCGCCTTCCCGATGGTGTCAACACTTCTGATGTCTTCAACGTGAAATACCTTTCTCGCTATGTTCCTCCTGATCCACTTCCAGATTCAAGGGTGAATCCTTCTCACCCGGAGGGACCTGATGCAGCAGCCTAGAAGCTTCCTCTTCACGTTTCTTTTATGTCGGTTTTGAGACTTTTCCTTTTTATTAGTTATCTTCTATTCTTTCCTATTTTATCTAGGGCTCGTGGCTTTGCCCTATACCTATGTAAGCGTTTAGTTTTTCTTCTTTGTAATTGAGCTTTTGATTAATAAAAAAAACCAGAGAGTTTCTCCCGTTTTCTTGTGTTGATTTGATTATGTCATCAAAAAAAGAAGTCGGTCTCAAGAGTTTTGCCTAAACTATTGATTGAGAGAAGTAAGTCTCAAGAGAAATCGTAAGTCTCTTGATTGAGCTACGAAACCTATCTCTTACGTTGCGCCAGAAGGTGAATCCATTCAAAAGAGAGATCAATTGGATGCAAAAGTGCCGAATAGAGACTTAATAGGGATCAAAACAATGGAAATTTCATTATGGCTTCTTGAATAATCTTGTAGCAATGCATTCAAGCTTTCAAACAAGCCAAAAATAACCCGAAATGCCTCAGGGAATTGCAAGATATGAGCCAGCAAAGCTGTGGTCCGCTAGATTTGAAACTCCAAATTGTCCGCCCCAAGTATGCATCTTTTACACCACCTTCCACTACGAATTAGGAGAAGATCTCTTCATCTAAGCTGTAGCTCTTTGAATCAGCTTTCTAAAGAGCTATCGCACGCCATTAAAGCTTCCAAGGTGAGAGAGTTATAGATCCCGCACTGAAGGTGTGTCTAGGAGCATTCGAAACAAAAACCACATAAGAGCATATCGATTTAGACAAACAGGTACCAGGTCAAAGAAGCAAAAAAGTCAACATTTCTTACTTCTACAAGTTTTAACCCAATATTTTTAGGAGACTATATAATCCACTTAGACCTAATTAGGTCTTATCTTATCTTCTTTTTTTTTGGAGAACACTCACTTTACTTTTTTCTAATCTCCTCTCTTTTGAAAACTTGAATATTGCTTATATCTAATTTCTTCCTAGTTTCTTGTTAATTTTCTTGTTTAACCTTATTAAGATCATGATGAAACACACTCTTGTTATGAAGTCTTGTGTTTGTATCATGCTTAGTAAGTAGTTCTTATTAGGCGAATGGTTTAGGTAGATTAGGGTGATTAAGTGTTAGAATATGATGCTTAGGGCATAGTTTACTTAAATATTCATTCAATAGGTGTGCTTAATGCTAGATTTGACTTGATCATTCATTTCTAAATCATAAGTAGTTTATTGCCCGGAAGGTGTTCGATGAAATGCTTGAACCAACTTTTGAATGTTAAATGAGGCCTAACCAAGGGATTGTGTTAGTTAGTTTAGTGGTTGTATGGATTAGACCGTAATGCTAAGTGTAACTTTTCAATGGATTGTTTAAGTTGCATGATTAGAAAATGGATTATTACCATGAGAGTATTAGTCTTTAATTGGAAATCTTATACCAAGGATTAGCATTGAATAATTGTATTTAGCATCATAGAACTTCACTTGATCACCTAAGTCAATAACCTAAACAATTTGCTTAGCTTTTAATATTTGTTTAAACTTTAATCTTTGTTGACTTTTGTTTAAGTTGGTTGACTTTTTATATCTTTAATTTTTTATTGACTGTTATGTTTCTAAGAGTTCTTGTGTTCCTTTTCAAACCTCTTCTTCAGATGTGGTTTTTGCTTTACTTGGGGACAAGCAAAGATCTAAGTCTGGGGAAGTTGATATCACTCGGTTTAAACACTTTTTAGTGGGTATTTATAATTACTATTTTGCGTTATCCGAGTGTTTTCCTTGTGTTTTTAGCATGTTTTCAGGATTCTTGGTATTTGGGACGTTCTAGAGCAAAGAGGATGCTTTTTAGGAGAATTCAAGTGCAAATGGACCAAATGGACATGGAAGGATCGATATGGAGTGAATAATGATCGATCCGGGCTTGTGACAAGAAGAGATCGATTGATCCAAGTAGGGATCAATCGATCCAAGGCACTGGAAGAGTTACGTAGAATCAGATCGATCGATCCCTTTACACGAGCTGGAGAGAAATCGAGCAAAAAGACACATTTGTCCTCAACATCTATCATTTAGTTTCTATTTATTTGGGTTTTATTTTCTTTTTACTTTCATACTATAAAAGCTTTTTTGGCTTATTTTAATTTTAACAAGTCTTTAATCGCTGAAGAAATTGGAGAGTTTTTCAGAGAGAAGAGATCTACATCTGTATTTGAGATGATTTATGAACTCTAATTTCTTTATACAATTTGGCTTTTGAATTCTACAGTGTTTACTCAATATATGATTTCTGTTCTTGCAATCATGTCTCAATAGTCTCTTTGTTAGGTTTTAGTGTTTTCCTAGGGGAAACCATGTTAATCGTCAGGGTTTAATAAGAATGGATTGAAATTTGGTAGGTTCTCAGTCCAGATTTTGTCTTAGTACATGAATTAGAGTAGCTATCTAGTTCATTGATCACAGAATTATAAACTCAAAGGGATTTTGTTTAGAAGTTTGATCTAATCTAGATGAATAAGTGCATTTTTTGCGGGAGTATTATCTTAGGGGCTTATGAACATATCGAATTTGAATTGCAATGCATGATTGAATTATCTAAATACAGCGTGAGTTTGTCTATAGTAATTTGAGAATATGGATCTAATACTTCAGGAGGAGATTAGTCTATTGTTGTCTTTCGAGTTGAGAATTATTTTCAGTAATCAATCATGCATGTTAACCATAACCTTTAACCTGAATACCTGCAGAATTCTCTATTGCCTAGTGTTTTCGTTAATTGCTTTACAACTGTTTTTACTATTATCGTTATTTTCATTTCTTGATTACAGTCACTACTTTATTTTGTTCTTAGCTTAATTCTATTTAAAACTGAGAGTTGTGCTTTCTTGGTCTATGTGGATTTGATCCCTCATATACTACTGTGTTTGTTGCGCATTTGCAGTGAATATATTTGTGGTAAAACCTGAGTGTATCAAAATCTTCAATCAGTTCGGGATGAAGCTGAATCCAGAGAAGTGCACTTTCGCAATCACATCGGGAGAGTTCCTAGGCTATCTTATAACTGAGAGAGGGATCGAGGCGAATCCCAATCAAATAACTGTAGTTCTTTCAATGTCGTTACCCCAGGCGTTGAATTAATTCCAACGTCTAACAGGGAGGATTTTCGCGCTAATCATCTCGCGATCAACAGATAAGTGTCTCCCATTTTGTCAACTATTGAAGGGGAACAAGTGATTCCTTTGGAATGAACAATGCGAGAGTGCATTCGTAAAGTTGAAGAATTACCTTGCTAACCCACCTGTGTTGGAAAAACTAGTGCAGGGGGAAACCTTATACTTATATGTAGCAGTTTCTCTCGTTGCGGTGAGCGGGGTACTGATCCGAGAAGATGGAGCAAACCAAAGACTAGTCTTCGGCATCAGAAGAGTTTAGCTTCACCCAAGACGAGGTATACGATGGCCAAGAAACTAGCTCTTGCCGTAGTTATCTCCGCAAGGAAACTCCACCCATATTTTTTATCTCATTCGATAGTGGTGATGACGACGCAACCGCTGGGAAAAATTCTCCATTTCCCAAACCAATCCGGAAGGATGGTCAAATGGGCCATAGAATTGAGCAATTATGATATCGAATACCAAAACCGATTGAGTGCAAAGTCCCAGGTGTTAGCAGACTTTATTGTCGAATTGCCAATAGGAGTTCAAGAAGGGTCACCATCGCAACAACTTTGGGGATTCCAAGTCGACGTCTTACCAACAAATTCGGGATCTGGAGTGGGAGCGCGATTAGAATCTCCAACAGGGGACGTGATCGAACAGTCATTCAAACTTGCGTTCAATGCATCAAATAACGAATCAGAATATGAGGCGCTTGTTGCGGGCTTGAGATTAGCTTTGGGAATTGGAGTGAAAGATCTCCAAGCTCAAAGCGATTCTCAGCTTGTAGCAAGTCAGATAAGTGGAGAATACAAAGCTAAAGATGATAGAATGGGAGCGTACCTGAAATTCGTTCAGGAACTTATAAATCAGTTCAGCAGATTCAAGCTGACAAGGGTTCCGCAAGGCGAGAATAGTTTGGCCGACGCACTGGCTTTGCTGGCATCAAGGTCTGACCCTTCGGTGCAAAGAATGATTACTGTGGAGACTATCGAGGCACCAAAGATATCTCTTGCATAGAAAACTATGGCAATACAAACATGATTCATGAGAAGGTGTTCTCAACAAGCCGCTAAGGAAGTAGTTGCAAAAAATACGGCCCTTGACTCGGACCAAGTTGTCGAAGGGGACATTACACTAATTGACAGTGGGCTCAGCTTGGACTTTGATGCCCGCCTCTGATCGGAAGTTGGTACTCCGGACGAGTCGAAAAAATTGGTACAAAAGAAGTTGACACAAATGACAGTCACCTCGGGTCGGGTGGACAACCAAAGAAAGAAATGTTCATGTGGACAGTCGACTTGCCTCGGAGCAAGCACCTGCAAGAAGCACAGGATCTACTGATACTTCACTCAGCTCGGACACCAACAATCCGCTAAGCTCAAAGCAAGTGATTGCAATAGAAGAGTAGATGGTGGACAATCCAGGTAAGAATTCGAAAACCGGAGTTCTTCTATCCAGGCATACATTACAACAGGAAAAACTACAAATGAAAAATGGCAAGCACGAAAGCTGAAGGTTAAGAGTGCGCGGTTTTATATAGTTGATGGACTACTCTAAAAACAGAGTATCACAGGACCATATCTTGTGTGTGTCGGACCCGAGGAAGCATTGACCATAATTACAGAAGTTTATGAGGGTCTCTGCGGGTCGCATTCATCGGGGAGGACGTTGGTCCTTAAAATCAAGAGACAGGGGTATTTTTGGCCAACCATGGTGAAGGAATGTGAAGCGTACGCACGGAGATGTGAGAAATGCCAAAGACGCGCCCCGTTCATACATCAACCTGTCGAGCATCTCTCTTCCATCTCCTCTCAATACCCATTCATGAGATGGTCTATGGACATCGTTGGACCACTTCACCCTTCAAGATTCCTCCTGGTGCTGACGAATTACTTTTCGAAATGGATCGAAGCATGAGCTTTCAAGAATGTCACTGAAACAGTAGCACGAAATTTTGTGTGGTGAAATGTGATATGTCGTCACGGTTCCCCTATGAGATTGTAACTGACAATGGGTCTCAATTTATCTCAAACAAGTTTGAGGCATTCTGTTCGACATGGAAGATAAAGTTAAGCAAGGAAACACCAAGATATCCTCAAGGAAATGGTCAAGCAGAAGCGGCAAATAAAAACTCTGCTTAGTAACCTGAAAAACATATTGGGAGCTTTCAATGGAGGATGGGAGGACGAGCTCCATGGCATCTTGTGGGCTTGTAGAACTACGCCCAAGAAAAAGACTGATGCAACCCCCCCTTCTCCCTTGTGTATAGGATAAAGGCAGTAATACCTGCAGAAGCTGCAGTACCCGGACTTCGAAGAACGGTCAACAAGGTGGATCCAAGGAAAAACGATGAAATGATGTTGGACAGCCTTGATCTAATAGACGAGAGGCAAGATCAATCATCGGCAAGACTTCAAAACTATCAACACGCGGTGGCTCGTTACTACAACTCTTGGGTAAGGATTCAACGTTTTAATGTCGGTGATCTAGTACTTTGGCGAGTATTCTCAAATACAGCTGAGTATGGTGCCGGAAAACTGGGTATAAATTGGGAGGTTCTTTACAAAGTGACGAAAGTTGTACGTTACAACGTTTACGAGCTGGAGTTTGAGGATGGCGTCAAAGTCCCAAGATCATGGAATGCAATGCATCTTAATGCATACTTTTAATTTTGAAGTATAAGATAACATTGTAACCAAGTTCGTAATGGCGTTCTATACTCCACTTGCGTCAATAAAAAAAAGCATTGTGTTTTCAGTTTTGTGTTTATTTAAAAAGAAAAAGATCTCGGACCGCACTCACACAAAGGGCGCAAGACGAGCATCAAAAAAGCTAAATCAAGGCTAAGTTAAAAAGCTAAATTAAAAATTTAAGACATAAAGCTAAAATAAAAGCTAATTAAAAGCTAAGAAAAAAGCGTTTAAATCAAAAAGCTAAATTAAAAAGCTAAGTAAGTAAGGTAAAAAAAAAGCTAAGCTAAAGAGCTAAGTAAAAGCTAAGCAACAAAAAACGAAAAGCTAAATAAAAAGCTAAGTTGAAAACTAAAACCTAAGCTACAAAGAGTTCTCAAAACTAAAGTCTACGCTCAAAAATTAGAATGAGCTCAGGATGAATTCAAACAAAAAATCAACAAAAGGTTTAAGGTCTAAGGGCCAGACTACTAAGAAAGAGTCCAAACTAAGCTTGAGCAATGCTAGAAAGCAGAAAAGAACATTAATGGCATTCGCTCAAAATAAAACAAAGAAGTGGTGACCAATTGAAAGCGTTATACGAATGGATTAAAGTTTAGTTAAGTCCTATTTGAAAATTTTCAAAAAAAAGAAAAGTAAAATTATTCAAGCAGACACAAATAAAATTCACCAAAGAAAACAAGTCCATAACAAAGCAAAAGCATCAGACCGTCTTGAGCAACAAATAATAAAGTCTCAAAGTAATGAAGTAGGCTTCGGGTAATCCCAAGCAAAGTGAAAAAGCATAAAAGACTAGAGATAACAACATAAGTCTCTAGATCATAAAAACGAAAGTGGTAGAAAAACCCTAAGTCTGCGCGGGATCCTCCTCTGTGGCAGCACAAATCTCCTCTACCATCTCATCCATCTTGGGTCCAATGTTGGACCCAAACATATCAATAATGGTCACCGCGTTAACTGAAGTAAGAACTGGGCTATCAGCTGTTGTGTTTGAAGGCAGAATAGGCAAGATCTCATCGGGTGTGAGAAGCGGGATCGTAACAAGAGAAGAACGCTGAGCAGGAGCTAGAGGCAGAGACCCCATCCAGAAAAGAGTCGCACAAACCCCTCCAAGTCGAGAGGCGGGATCTTTGACTCGGCTTTGGCATACGCCTTCTTCGCATCCTCCCTATCAGCAGTAAGGACCTCGAGCTCCGCCTTGAAGTTCGGAATATCACCCTTAGTAATATATATAAAAAGCTCAAGGTTGGCACTAACCTCGCAAAAGTATGCTGAAGACTCACGGGCGGTATCCCGCCACAGATTGTCCCGGCAACGGCTTTTTTCCCTCCTCTCTAGCTCATGCCGTATTGATTTCTCGAGAACTGGTAAGCGCCTTGAGACGAGCCTCATCTTCCTCGAGACAAGATGTGAGAGCGGCTTTATCAGCCTCAAGTGCTACCTTCTCTTAGAATTATGCAAAAGACTTATATTTCACCATCTTGAACTTCTCGTCTATATCACTTCGATCTTCCCTCGCATCCATCGCAGCAGTCTCTGCGATCTTGGCTTGCTATCGTGTCTACCTCAATTCAGTAGTGAGTGAGGCAATATGATCCTCGGTAGCCTTCAATCCTGATCCATCGTTAGCTACGGCAAGCTGGCGGCAGAATGTGTCGAGAGCATTATTGTACCTGGATAAGTTCTGCATAAAACACAGGGAAGGAAAGCATGTCAACATAAGTAAACACTTAACAAAATAAACAAGATTGTGTTTAGCTAACCTCGCCAACACTCTTGGAGTACTTCTTGTAGTTCTCGCGGACCTTATCTGGGAGATCCTAAATTGTTGGGGTTTTGCAACTCTCGAAGCATAAACAGCGAAAGAGGTGAGACGACGAAAGAGGTGAGACGACGAGTCTGAATCTGAAACAATTGGATTGTTCAAGTTGTACTCGAAGCCCCAGTCATACTTATACATAAAAATCACCCTCTACAAGACGAGAAGCATCCTGAAAGGCAGGGGGAAATGACGGATCGGCGATTGGACTTCGCGAGATCCAAGCAATCAGCTGACATCGCAGGAGCCTTCCCGACTCTCTTTGTCCATTTTTCCAAAGGAGAAGGAAGAGAGGCAGCAGGGGCGAAAGAAGCAGCAGGGGCAGAAGAGGTAGCCGGGATAGTGTTGGGAGAAATGGGGGTGCCTTACGTCGTGTTGATGCACGAGCCGGCTAAGCAGCAGCGCCCTTAGCTTTTCTTTCGGCACGGTAAGAAGACATTTTGGAGTCTTGAATGTCGTCGAGAGCTAGACATTACTGCTCTAGGAAATCAAAGGAAATCACTAAGTGTGAGAAGGAACTAACCGGAAACTTCGTCGGGATGTAGAAGAGAGTGCTGAGAATCGACAAAATGTCTGAGGTGTTGTAAGGATTCAAAGATACTCTCCGGAGTGAATGTTTCCCAAGTGCACTTCGCATTCAGGCCAGTAACTAGAAAACCTGTGAGCTCGAGAGAGAGCGGAATCTTGCCTCCTCTCTTTCGAAGCGACACTGCAAAAAAAAAACAACAACAAGTGTTAGAAACTAAAGGAGTAAAAGCATATTCGAAAATAAGTGCAAAGAGCCTAAAACCAGTCCCGCTAACCAGATTCGGAAGCCCAGGTTCCGATTGCAAAATGGGAAAGAAGGCCAAAAGTGGATTTGTTTACTAGGAAGTAGAAGTAGGCTTGTTTCCAATCGTCGTCTTTGGTTGGGAACCCGAAAAGAATGTTACAACCCTTATTTGACTGGAGATAAAAAATCGGTTGTTTGCGGACTTTCCTGATCGCCTTAAGACGAGCGAACGATTGAACATCGAGTTCAAAACCATTTTCCTCTGCAAGAGTCTGCAACCCAACTACCGTGGAAATGACATTCGGGCAAAGTTACGGCAAAGCAAGTTCAAGAGTATGTATATAGCGGATAAGGATCTCAGGAAAAGGAAATGAAAGTCCGCGTTCCCTAAAGTAAACCTCAAATGCACATCAAAAACCATCTCTAATTATCTTGGGGTTCTCTAAGGAAGACGGAGAGATAAGCTCAATGTCTCTCAGCATATGAGAGTAATTCCAACAGATTTTCGGAGATAACCTGGAACGAGGATGAGGGCCAAAGAGAGTAAACTGAGCTTGTGTATATGAAGGTACGGAGCTCGATTCTAGCAATAGGTTGGGCGCGCAATCCCCCTCGGGAGAAGATGCAACTTGGCTCAGAATGGGAGAAATAAGCTATGTGCGGTCTGATCTAGGATAAGCCAGTTCAGCACATAAATGCTCGAAAAAACACCCAGATCACGACTCGGCTCGACGAAGCCCATCAGCTCGGGTGGGTGAACAGGTACGCCAGAGCTCGCCTGGGGGAGTTGGCACTCGAGAGTGTGCCCGGTTCGAAAGAAACTCTTGCCGGCCAGGGAGAAAGGACAAGCATACAGTCTAACCTGGTGGATAGAGCACTCGGCTCGAGATCGCCCAGCTCGGGGAAAAAAATCTTCAACTTGGGATGGAGCACTCGGCTCGGTGGCACCTGATTCGATAGTACTCAGCTCGAAAGGGCTACAGGCAGATAGAACGAATGGAGCACTCAGCTTGGGGTCACCCAGCTCGGGGAGAAAGGTCGTCACCTCATAATGGGGTACTCGGCTCGGGATCGCCTGGCTCAGGAAGAGAGGTCTTCACCTAAAAAGGGGGCTCGGCCTGGGTGAACACTCGGCTCGGCAGAGCCTGGCTCGTAAGGGGTGCAGGTGGACGATGCGGCACGGGCGCTCGGCTTGGGAGATGTACGGTCGGAGCAAGGAGAAGGAGAATCCATTAGAGGGAAAAGAAGAAGAAAGAAGAAAAGAGAAAATGGGTAAAATGAGTGGAGGAGGAGAGAATAAGATAAGAAATTTTTCTCAAAAAAATAGAAAACCCTAAAATTCCAACAAGTAAAGAAAAAGAGGAAAAAAAAAAAGAAGAAATTTTTGCATAAAAATGATGACTTCTCTAAATGCTTATAAAATTTGTTGGAAAATTAAATTTTGGGTTTCAATGAAGAAAAATGAAAGAACAAGATAAAAAAATTTAAGTTTGATCCATAAAAGATCAAACTTGGCACTTAAAAACTATTTTCCAAGAAAAAAGTGACCGGAAAACGGATTCAATTGGGTGAAAAGTGACCGAAAAACGAATTCAAACACAAAAATAAGCAAGTTGAGAGAGTTATAAAAACAAAGTTACCTTGAAGTCTTCTTAAGGAGGAGTGAATGATGAATTGCATAGGACCCGAAATAAGTTGTGAAGTCAGCTTAGATAGGAGGTTCTACTGGAAGTTAATTCGGGCAACAAATTAAGTCACCTTGATTCTCACCCAGAAGATATGACTTACAGAAGATCATGATTTCCAGAATTTGATCTAATAGCTCTAATCACATATAGGATTGAAATCCTGTAATGAAAACTTCCATTACAGGATTGGGGGAGCAAAATATGGGAGTATAAATTATCTCGAGTTGGATTTTTGGAGTTTGACCCGACTCACCATGTAATTGGGCTCTCCAAGCCTATATTGGAGAAACGAGCCCATTCTAGAGAGTCGATGACTATTCTGGAGAGTCGAGTCCAATCCAGAGAGGCAAAGACGATTCCGGAGAGTCGAGCCGATGACGATTCCGGAAAGCCGAGGCAAATAGAGATCTGAGCCCAAGAAAGAGAGACGAAACCGAGCCCGAGAAGGAGAATCGAACCCGGGCCCAAGTGATGGTCAACCTGGAACGCGTTGACCATCGTAAATCCTGCCGTGAATCCTGCCAAATTAATTGTTGGATCTAGCGTTACGATTGGAATTCAAATGGAGAATCTACGTAATAAATAACATTAATGAGAGCCCAATAATGTCCTAGGGCTATAAATAAGAGAGAAATGCTCAAGAATAGGGGTTCCAGATTTTCATTCTAAAAAAAATCACTTGTAAATAACTCTTGAGAGAAAACACTTACAAAACTCTGGAGAGAATTGTAATCAAAGCATATCAATAAAAATCCAGATTTTTTTATTGTTCTTGAGATTATTTTTATATTCTTGGTGTGAGAGATTCTGCTCTCACAAAAGGTACTTCATAAAATTCTTTGTATTTTTAGGTACTCTTTTGTTTTGTGGTTGATGAATTGTTTATGAATAATAAATATGAATTTTTTGAAAAAATATTAAATTAATTAATCAAAGAGATAAAATGTATTATTTACAATTGTTTGATTATGAAGATAGAAAAGAAAAAAAAAAGATTTTTAGGTGACGAGAGTGTTCAATTGTGCCTCACTAAAACATATTAGTAAAATATCTAGTAAAATAAAACTAAGAATAGGAAAAATAGTATAGCATTTGAACATAACCTAAAATCAAAGAAAGAGAATAGCCGCACAAAGCTAGTCAATAGCAGGTGCAATATAGAGTTAGGTGTGATGTAGAGATAGCCAACGTTGGTGAAGAAAATATTATTACAAACATAAAATAATTTTGGTAATTATAGCGAAGAAAATATTATTACAAACATAGGATGTTGTATACATTTATATAAGTTAACAAATATTTTGACCTCTAATATGTTAACATACATTAGCGGTTCAAAAAAAAAAAAAGACATATATTTCAACAATAGTCATGAAAGAAAAAGAAGAAAAAAAACTATATGATTGTAGCATATGAGTTGATAGAAAAACATTTTTTAACACTTGACTGAACAAATAGCATAAAACATATTGAGGCATGTTATTGAAATTACATGCCTCCCCTTCGTCCATTTGGGCTGCTTGGACACCATGTTATCTTCTCTAACACTTTATTTTTGTGGACGCTATATTTATTTTACGTGGTTCATGAATGTGGTAAAAACTACTCAAACTTCGTTCTCTCACTGTGTCATATTTTATAAAAATTATAGATAATGTCCATGGTACATCTTTCTAGTTTGATAATTGGTCATATACTACAAGAAAACATTTATATTTCTCACCAAATTTCCAACCAAAATTTTGATCAAAATTATTTGTTTCTATTTTCTGAGCAATTCATTACGAAAATTTAAATTAGTCATAAATCGCTCAAATTTTTTTTACAAACATATCGGTCAAAAAAATAGTCATAAATTTTTGACCAACTTCTGATCAAACCGTGAGAAAATTTAGAGTGGTCAATAAATAATCTGAAATTTGAAGATCTTGATTAATTTGTGACCATACCTTATTATTATATAAAAAAAATTAATTTGTAAATGCCTAGTCAAAAATTAGTAAAAATTTTATGACTAAACATTTTTATAATAAAAATAAATAATTAATAAATATTTAGTCATAAACTGTCAGAAATTTTTGACTCATTTTTTTTTTTTTGGTGAACAACAGGGAGAAACTCCCTATTTATTAAAGAATCAAAAAATAACTAACTAATAGCATTTGAACTCGCGACATCTAAATCAAATAAATAAATCGATCTAACTAAATCAGGGGGAACATCACATAAGTGGAATCCGCCACCTTATTCGCTTCTCTATAAATCTGGGACAACTTAACTTCCCAGTCACGTAGTAAAAAGCCTTGGCACATACGTACCAGGAACGAAAGAGGATGAGTCTTCCCAACTCCATCCCGAAACATCTCAATCACACTAACCGAATCCATCTCAAGAATAACTTATCGAAAACCTTTATTTCAAACTAGCCACAACCCATAATATGCTCCCCAAAGCTCCGCAAGTAAAGCATCACAAATGCCTATATTAAGTGTAAAATCACCAGACCAAGTACCTGATGAGTTTCGGACTACACCGGTAGCTGTCGCTAGACCCGGATTACCCCGTGAGGCACCATCTGTGTTGATTTTAACCCAATTCCCTTCAGGTTTTGTCCATCGCACGCTTCTTTGCTATCGGGGAGGGACTGCTGCTTCCACCCTTGTTGCTCCATGCGCCTGGATCGTTTCAGTAGCAAGATCTCGCAGGAATCTAACTCTATCCCGACAGCGGCCCATTTCTCCAAATATGTAACTACAACGCCACTTCCAACTCCACCACACACCTAACCCAAACTGAGTTGACCATTCTCCCCATCTTAGGTTTGTATACAACCACTCATAAAGATCCTGATGAAAAAATAGAGGTTGTTCATTCAAGGGAGCCACGCTGCCAAATTCCAACCATTGAAGGGCAATCCCGTAATACATGAATGATAGTTTCCTCCGCTCGTTTGCAAAGTTCACACACAACATTAGTACTAAGCTTGCGCCTAGTTCGTTCTTTGTTAGTGAGGATGACTTGATGAACAACCAACCAGAGGAAAATTTTGATCCTCTCTTGAACTTTAAGTCTCCAAATCCGCTTGTAGATTCCCTGTAACTCCACCGTGTGAACAACAGCCTGGTGAGACAACAAATAATAAGCAGATTTTGTTGAATACTCGCCATTCCTGCCATAAGACCAAGAAATATTATCTAATTGACCCGTATAGTGATCCAGGACCAACAAATTCAATTGCAAAATGATATTCCTTGGTAACAAATGCTGCAAAACGGCTCTGTTCCAGCCCACTCCAACCTGCCAAAACGAACAGACATTTTTATGCAAGAGATCAAGCGGCACCTGAGTTAAAGAAAGGTCCGCCAGCGGACTATCTACAGCCCAGCGATCCTCCCAAAAGCGAATACTCTCTCCATCACCAAGGGCCCAACTCAATCGAGGGATAAGTACCTCACTAATACCTCTGATTATACTTCTCCAGTCATTCGACCATGTCCCTTTCGGAATTAACCAATCAGCCACCCGGACATCACCCAATCTATATTTTGATTTCAGCAAACACGCCCAAAGCTGTTGATTATTATTCAAAAGGCGCCACCCTAGCTTAGCAACTAGAGCAAGGTTAGTCTCTCTTGCCATTCGAAGACCTAGGCCTCCCTCATTCTTAGGTTTACACACTTTATCCCAGGATAATAAATGAATCCTTCGTTTCTCAGAGTTGCTGCCCCAAAGAAAACTGCGTATTACTTTATCAATACCGTGTAAAATACTTGACGGGAGAATGTCTGTCATTGTATGAATGGGTATAGATGACAGAACCGCTTTAGAAAGAGTTAAGCGGCCAGCCATGCTTAAACTCTTACCCTTCCAACCTGCAAGCTTAGCCGAAACCCTCTCCAGCACCTCTCCAAACGTATCCTTATTGATCCTTTTATGAAGAATAGGAATGCCCAAATATTTACCCAAATCATGTGTAAGACCAATTCCACTTGCTTGACTGATCAACCGTGCCGCATCTCTACTTACATTAGAGGAGAAGAAAATCTTTGATTTTGCTAGGCTAACTTTCTGACCCGATGCTTCACAAAAGGTAGTCAGAACTTTTCGAATAACCCTCACCTGTGAAACTGATGCCTCAGCAAATAAAATCAGGTCATCTGCAAAACATATGTGTGACAACAAAGGCCCACCTCTCGATAAACGAATTGGTGTCCAAGAACCTCTACTAACCTCCAATTCAATCAAATGGCATAATTGCTCAAGGCAGAGAACAAATAAATAAGGTGAAAGTGGGTCACCCTGGCGCAGTCCTCTAGCTGGTTCAAACTCTCCAGTTTTCTCCCCATTCCATAAGATACTCATCTGAGGCTTTGCAACACACTTCATAATCCAATTACACCACTTACTAGAGAAGCCTGCCGCCACCAACGTATCTTCTAGGAAGTCCCACCTTATGCGATCATAAGCCTTTTCCAAATCGAGCTTTAAGAGCATCCAACCACGCCTACCTTGTTTCCTTCTCATTGAATGTACCGCTTCTTGGACAACAACTATATTATCCAAAATCACTTGCCCAGGGATAAAACTCGACTGGGCTGGACCAATCAGCTTCCCGATAACCTTCTTCAATCTAAAAACCATCATCTTAGTAATCACTTTAAAGAGCACATTACAAAGACTAATTGGGCGAAATTGGGTGAGCTTCTCTGGTTTAGCTATCTTCCCCAATAAAACCAACAACACATTATTCACTCCAGGTGGAAATATCCCAAGGTCAAAAAAATCTAACACAAACTTCGTCACTGATGGGCCAACCACATCCCAATTCTTCTGATAAAAAATAGGCTGAAACCCGTCAGGACCCGGTGTCTTTAAGGCTCCCATGCTTCTTACGGCTGTTTCAACTTCTTTTGCCGTAAACGGAACATCCAAAGACATAACATCCCCCTGCGACAGCGAGCAAAAACCCTCTGAAGGCAATCTGATCACTGTATCTGCCACATCCTCCATCGAATATAATCTGCGAAAATAATCCACTACTTTGCTCTCCAATTCCACCTGGTCCGTAATCCAAGTCTCATTCTCCTCTTGAATCGCTTCAACAAAGTTTCTTTGCCTCCTAATGATTGTTGAAGTATGGAAAAATGTGGTATTCTTATCCCCAAACGATAGCCATTTTTCTCTTGACTTTTGGAGCCATAAGAATTCCTCCTGTTCCAACACTATATCCATCTCACATGCTAGATTAATCTCTTCCTCAAGAAGAGAATCCGACGGATTAATCAGTAGAGCTTCCTGGACTCTCTTCAAGTTTGCTAACAAAGCTTCCTTCTTCTTAAAAACATCACCAAACACCTCTTTGTTCCCGCGTTTTTAACCGACTCTGTAACTTGATGAGCGCTGCATGTGTGGTAACATTTGGATCCCAGGATGCTCGCAAAAAATCCTTAAACCCAGCGTGCTGTAACCACATAGCCTCAAACCTAAAAGGCCTTCGACTCGGGTCAATCTTCTTTGTAGATTTGAGTTGCAAATACAAGGGAGAATGAGCCGACGATAAAAAAGGTAAGTGGTGAATTCTCGCTTCCTGCCATAATAACCGGAACTGGGAACAGCATAAAACACGATCTAGACGTTTCGCCATAAAGGTGCTCTCTGACCTTCCCCGCTTCCAAGTGAAACAACCTCCAATAAAACTCATATCAATCAAATTCAATTCATTTATCCAACAACCAAATTCAATTGAATCACCTGACAAACACCCATTTCCACATGTGCGTTCATCTAGCCGGACTATCGTGTTAAAGTCACCTCCTATGATAACCGGTTCATATAGGCCCAAAATAATATCCCTTAAGATATTCCACAACCCACTCCTGCGACTGACAGATGGAGCTGCGTAAACTGTTATCAAGTGGTGAATCACATCCCCTTGAGTAACTTGTGCATGAATATATTGATTAGATGATGACATAATGTCCACCATTCCAATAGACGATTTCCATAATAACCAAATACCTCCTCGCTGACCTTCCGCATCCACCCGGAATGAGTTATCAAAACCTAAGTTTCCATATATTCTCCCTGCTCTAGCCGAATCAGCATGAGTTTCAAACACAACGAGTGCGTCAGTTTCATTCTTCTTCAACAAATATCGTATTGAACGTCTGAAATTTGGTTTGTTTCCCCCTAGGCAATTCCAAAATATGCAATTAAACATTATAATCTGTGATAATCCAAGAATTACGGAGGCGAGCCATCATGCTTGACTCACACACACCTCTTTCCTCCCCTGTTGTTTTAGAACATGGGCTACTTGATCTGACACCTTAGTGTTACTCCCTCCTTCAACCATGATATTTTCATCCTTCTCTGTTAATGGTCTACTCTCAATCAATTGTTGTCCTAACTGGACATTACTAACATTCTCTAAAGCCAACACTTTCTCCTACTCGACACGCTGGCGTTTCCCCATTTGAATCAAGTCAGTTTATGCTCTTAAAGGGCCAAACACAAGTCCCCGAACCGGACGAGAAGTCTTCTTGAACTTGGATTTAATTACGCTACCGCCATTCTTTACCCCAGCCGAAAAGGTCACTACTTTAGCCTCCTTAATGACTGCTGACTCATCTCCTCCCGTAATTTCATAGCCTTATCTTGTCCCTTCGAACACTGCGAGTGAGATAAAATACTTGTCTCTTTAACCTTACTAGTCATTGATGCTTCACGTGGAACTACCTCAACATTCTTTGTTGCCACCTTCATATCCTTCAATAATTTAAAGTTATTTCTCATTGAAGGGTTCGCTGCACCTTCTCTACATTTTTTAGATTAATCCCCAATCTCCAATAATTTTGCTTTCTCTGTCCTTGTATTACTCTTTGCACTCACTCTAGTAAAACCATCTTCATCCACCTGCCCTGTTCTCAGACTCACTGATGGTCCCTGACCAACAACAAAGTATTACTCTCCAACTTCTTCTTTGAACACTGAGGGACTGAGTGACCATATAAGCCACACGATGAGCAAATCTGTTGTAAGCCCTCATAGGAAACGAAATATCTTTCTCCATTCACGAATACAGTACCTTTTAGCGGTCGTTTAAGATTCACCTCCACACATATTCTCGCAAATCTTGCCCTCTCAAATTGTAGGGTCGTTTGACCTACCTTGATTGGCTTGCCGACTCCTAATGCAATCCCCATTAAAATATCTTCATGATAGAAGCTGAACGATAGATTTGAAATCCGTATCCACACAGGCGTAGTCACAATTTCGTCAATCATTGGATTGAAAGTCGGTTCCCACGTCTTCACCAACAAACAGTTCCCAAAGATCTTCCATGGACCCCTAGTAACAACAGTAAGGTAATCATCTTCGAAAACAAAGCGCACCATAAAGAAATGTTTAGGTAAATCCAACACACTGAAACCACCTATCAGTTTCCAAATCTCCTTCAACTTCCGAGAAAGAACCGGCAAAGCCACATTCCTGCCCAAAACCTTCACTACCAAACAATTCTTCCATAAACCATGCATCACATCAATTACCTCCTGTGCAACTGTAATAACAGGCTCACCATCTTCCCCATTGGGAAACTCCACCCTCATCCTCTCCTTAATAAAATCAGACCCAATCACTCTTCCCGGCACCGGGAAACCACACGGCCCTCCTTCTCTCACTTTCTCCGTCCACAAAGCTCCTCCTCCCGCAAACGGATCCGGTGGCCGACCTACATCCTCCATCGGTGCATCTTCATCTTTCCGATCACATCCACCCTTGCTATCTCCAACCCTAATCGCCGACATCTCTTTTTTAGTTCACCTCAATTCTTAATTCCTTTTAGAAATTTTTGACTCATTTATGACGATGTTTTCTTATTATAAAAAAAATTAATTTGCATTTTTTGGTCAGTAACAAGTAAAAAATTAGTTAATTTATAAATGTTTGATTTCGAAATTGATAAGGCTTTCTTGACCAACTAATGATCAAAATCTTTTTATTGTAAAAAATAATTAATTCATAAATGTTTGGTCAAAAACTTGTCAGAATTTCTTGACCAAATTGACCAAAAAAATTATGAAGAATGCCATATTATTTCTAAACTTTAGAAAAATACCATAAAACCAACTCCTTTCATTTTCTATCATATCTCACTTTGTGGTTTGACCATATTAGCCCTCTGACACTTCTGTACCGTTACAGAGATTTAAAAAAAAAAAAAAAATTAATTACTCTCTCCACTCTCCACTCCATCTCTCCCACGCGAAGAAACTGTTTCTCTTTCACTCTCTCTCACAATATCGAGAAACTCAAATCGGCAACTGTTGATCTTTCTTTTCTCTCACAAACCCTAGATCAAAATCTTTGAAATTCTTCAAGATTATCAAACATTTCGAACACCAAACGATTTGGGAGAATGTCGTCTCGTAAGGAAGTCGGCCAACCTCCGAGACCTAAAGGCAAGGATGCTTCTTCTCTCGGAAAACCAAATACCCGACAGAAAGCTTCGATCGGAGTGTCGTCGTTGGCAGTAATTTTACAAGGCTCGACTGAGAACTCTGTTCAGCCGAGATGAAGTCCAAGGGAAAACAGGCGGTTCCGGGCAAAGGGACACTCAATCCGACGGTGGACACTTCACGTGTACCCCGTAGACTGTATGCATCCGACCGCTACCCACCTGAAGGTCGGATCAATTGTTATTCCAAACTGGAATTGTTACTTGACATCGTGGAGGCGCTTGAAGGCACAACGGACATAAATTACATCAAAGCATCCATTTTTGGTCCACTACTTGAAATCCCGATCAGGAAAGCTTTGTTCTCTGGTAAGCTTGTCCACCAGATGATATGCAGGTCACTCGTGACTTCTAAAAAATATGAACTCTGGTTTGTCTTTGCAGGTTGTGCATTTCGGTTATCTCTTCATGAATTTGGGATGGTTACCGGTCTCCCTTGTGGACCATACCCTGAACCTGAAGTAATGGAGCAGCTACAAACTCCAGAAGATCCAAGAAATCCATATTGGAAGACCCTTATATCCAACACGAAACAGAGTATGACCGTTAAAGACATTGTTTCTTTGTTGAAGACAGACAAGAGTGTGCTAGTGGACAAGAAAATGCCATCATGGAGAAGAATCCGATTGGCTTTGATTGTTATAGTAGAGGGTGTACTTCTGTGCAACAGCAATCCTGTCAAGGTGGGAAGCAAGGTTGTTGAGATGGTAAGGAATTTGGAAGCGTTTGAATCATATCCATGGGGTCGTGAAGCCTTTCCATTGACAATAGAAATGATAAAAATTGGTGAGCAGTCTGAGGAGGTCAAAGTACTTAGAGGCAAGCTTAATTAGTCCCACACGGTGATACATGGATTCAGCATGGCGCTACAGTTGCTCTTTTACCAGACAATACCCGATTTTGTTAGATTACTTCATGCGTCACGTGATGGTGACCATGACTTTACACATGAGTCTATTATCAACTTACCAATGTGCCGAACGTTTCACAACGACAACATCATGAAAATCAAGAACAAGTCCACAGTATGTTAGTAAACGTAAAAGGCTTCTACTACCATATATACCATAGACAGCTTAATAGTCTACTAATATATTTTAGTTGTCCAGAATAATTCAGGATCATAGTCTATGGTATGTTAGTAAACATAAAAGGCTTCTACCATATATAACATAGTCAGCTTAACATATATATTTTAGTAGTCCACTATAATTCAGGAGCCTAGTCTACTGTATAGTAGGTTACACACTGTTTATTGGACTTGGCTGTTTACCATTTTGTCTAGATTAATTGATTTATAATTTTACGTTTTATACAAATGTATGTTCAACCATTTTTACCTACTGAAGATGCCGAATACAATACTGTAAACGATTGGTGGGATGACGAGGTGGTGGATGCTTTGGTTGATTATATGGAAAGTTTGCTTACAAGCGGGGTCAAATTTCAGAAGTCTATGTGGGAGAGTGACTACACCATATTTGATCCTATTGTAGTTGAAGTAAGGAAAGCTCAGAATCTTAAGCAGTTAAAACCTGTTAAGAAGGGTCGGACACATGATCTACAGATTACAGGGACATTGAAAGATAAATAGCAAAAGCAGAAGGAACAAGAACAGAAACGGAAGCGAAAACATCCACAAGATTCATCTGAGACTGAAGAGAAAGAGGGTCTGGACGTTGACGCTATGTTTGTGAGGTTTGAGGAAATGCTTGAAGCTCATACTGAGAAGATAACTAAGTTATTTCAGACTGAGAAGATGATCATGAAGGATGAGCTGCTGGATGAGATTATAAGTGAGGTCCGTAAGGGTGGTAAGTTTACAAGCCAAGAGAAAGGTAAAAAGCAAGTTGATTTGCATGTTTCCATAACCAGTAGTACAAAGGGTACAATATCTGAGAGGCCAGTTGGTGACGAAGAAGGTGGATGTAGCAAGGTCACAACATTTGAGGACTACCCCGGTGTTGAAGACGTTTTAAATCAAGTTGAAAATCTGGTGCGTCCCATTATAATTTCTGGTTGGCATCTTTTTCTCAGATGTTTGGTTGTCTAACAAATATATAACTTTTTGCAGGCCCAGGGGATGTCCCATGGTGCATCCGTGGACGACGTGCTTGAAAACAAAGAGACAACACCTACAGCTGAGAACAAAGAGACAACACATGATGACAAGACAACAACCATGGACAATAGAAATGAAGACAATGTTGATGATGCAGATAAGAACAGAGAGTCACCAGTTAAGGCAACAAACCAGGTGGGCATTTTTCTACTATCAGCTTTTGTTAGAGAAAACATCTAACAGATGTATTTTTCTTTGAAGGAGGGACCATTGTCCACTGCAGGACCAGTTGACACAGCACCAGACAATCCGATGTCCACCTCTGTTGTCCACCAGACAACAACTTTGGACAATGTGAATGAAGTCAATGTAGGTGCTGCAGATCATAATAGAGAGTCATCAGTTAAGGCAACAAACCAGGTGGACATTTGTAAGTATCAGCTATGCTTAGGCAAAACATCTAACAATTTGATTTTTTTTCTTGAAAGGAGAGGGAGTCGTCCACTATCGGACCAGTACACACATCTCCAACTAACTCGATGTCCACCAATGTTGGACCAGTAGACACAGCACCACATGACCAACTACGACCCGAGCTTGATTCTTGCCTTTGATGAGAGTGACGTCTCAACAAGTTCTGGAGAAGCCAGTAGCAATTATTCAGACTCTAATAATGAGTCATTTTCTATCGGTCCGTATTGTCAACTATTGAATAGAGGACAGACAAGTGGACAAGTAAGTGGACTAAATTTATATGTTTATATCACTCTGTTTTGCACATGGCTCAAACCTAATATCATATACCTGCCACAGATGACCCCTGGAGTGGTTTCAAAGAAAGCTAAGGACATAGAGAGTTTGGGAGTTGTAGCTGGTGGACAAGTAACTGGACATAATTACCTGTTATACGTCACATGTTTTGCATATTGCTCACACCTTAAATCTTATATATGCCTCAGGTAACCACTGGAGTGGTTTCAAAGGAAGCACAGGACACGGATATTTTGGGAGTTAAGACACATGGACAAGTAAGTGAACGACACTACTAGGTATATATCACATGTTTTTCATATTTGCTCACGCTTGATATCATAAATATGCCTCAGGCGACTACTGTAGTGGTTTCAAAGGAATCAAAGGACACGGAGAGCTTGGGAGCCAAGGCTATCAATGAGAACACTGACCATTCAGTATCCAGTAAGGACTCATTGTCCATCGGTGCGAGAAGACCACGCTTACGCTTATGGCCTCAAATTGGAAAAGTAAGTTGACATCATCACCCGACAATGTCACATGTTCTACAAAATTTTTCACGCAAGCTGTCATATTTATCCCTCATGTGTCCACTGAAGTGGTTCCAATGGAAGCTCAGGCCACAGAGACTGTGGGAGGCAAGATTAAGCTATTGGTAAGTGGACAAAATCCTGCAGGTGGACAAGTAAGTGGACAAGGAAATTGCCGAAAATGAGTTACGTTTATATGTCCATGGTCCACGGCTACTATACTTCTCGCCCTATTTATGTGGCACAGGTGGCTACCGTTTGGGACCAAATTGAGTTAGCGAAAAAAGACAAGAAAACAGATATTGTGGGAGATATGATGGACAAAGGTGCTGACATGGTGATTAGTGGACAAGACGACAAAGGTGCAGAAGCTGGACATGATGATGCACCTGAAGGCCAACGACATTCTGCACAAGATCCATCAGAGTCCGCAGAGGTTAGTGAAGATGTCTAATTCCCTTTAGTGGACTCCAACTTCCACCGGTTTACACACATTTGGGATCAAGATCGCGTTATTGTTCGATTCCAGTACCTAAAAGATGGTGCTAAGATTGTGTGTACTGGACAACCCGACGTCCTCACCAACAGTGGACAAGCGAATCCACCTGATGGACAAACAAGAACAGACCAAGATGAGTACAACATACCAATCGCCTCACTCAGGAAGGCCAAGAAAAAGCTTTTTTTTCTCAGATGATGATGATGAACAAAACAAGAACGAGCGCCGTGACAAAAGGATCACAAAGAGACCAAGAAGATTCCGCGACTCAACAACTCCTTCATATGTTCCTGACTTGACCAAAATCCACTCGTCCCTTGTGCCTGTTCCGACAGCCCGGAAGAAGAGTTTCCTGTCAAAACTCAGCTCACACGGCAAGAAGTAAGAATGTCCTTCCGGCACACCATTACCTTCAAATAATTATACCTCACTGTTTTATTATACTTTTTTGCAGGCCATACATCATTGACGGAAAACATGTCAAGTTCTCCTTCTTTACTGTCGCAGTTAAACCCCGTCATCCGATTGACAACAACGTGAGTATTCGATTGGAAAGGGTTGCTTCCTTCCTTGTTACATATTTTGTCCACTGATCACATGTATCATATGTCCACTTGTTATGACGCTTTGTCCACCCTTTTTTATTTCTTACTGCAGCATGTAGATGCTATGTTGAGTTTACTGTGGCGGAAGGCCGGAGAAAATCTCCTCAACCAAAAGGTTGGTATTTTGGATAGCATGTTTGTGCGGATGTTGTGTGACGAGAGAAACAAGTACAAAAAATCCAAATCCAAAGACAAGTGGACCTGGAATAGCACAATCCAAAACTACATCAAAGTCTAGTCCCGAATCGGTTTGACAAGCTCACTTGGTTCACCTTGATTGAGAGGGTCTATGTCCCGATGGATTTGGGTCATTCCCACTGGGTAGCTCTTGTGATTGACCTTGAACAGGGAACCATATACATTCTAGATAGCTACTGGAAAGGTATGGATGACGAGTCGTTGAACGCACACATCAAACCCCTTGTCGAGTTCCTGCCTTTCGCACTGAACCAGCTGGTCCACCACGAAACTGGTGGACATCAAATCACATCAATATTCCGCCTTGTCAGAGTCCCGGATGTCCCTCGGATTACGTGGGCAGGCGATTGTGGTTCAATTGCTATGAAGTTGATCAAGTTTCACTCTGGTGGTGTTGCCCTCGATCACCTAACGAAGGATGTGGTGCATGTTACGCGTGACCATCAAGGCATCAACTTGTACGAGGAGTTTGTTGCTAAACTTGATGATTGATTTGCCCAGAACATGTATTTTGTTTGACCTTCTCTTTAATTCTCAGTTTTTTGGATGTTTTATTGTCGGTTTCAACTCTGATGGACTAAGACAACCGTTTGTAAGCCGTATTTTAATGGACCTCTTCATTTTCCATATCTTAATTTATTGCTTTTCTACTCGATAGACATGCTTATATTCTCAACTTTGTATGTTTTGAAATTCCAATACTTTTCCACTTAATTATTCAAATAGACATAAATACGTGGACGTAGATGATATTGTTCTCCTATACGACGTGGACATACATGGTCAATTGCATATTCATTTTCGCTTACATTCGGTATGTTATCGTGTCCATCTCTATTACCCAGACATATAATTTAAATCGACACATGACACATGAAACATAATCCTCAAAATATTGCTTCTACATATCTATATCATGGACATACAAAACATTGTTTTCTGGATATATAAAACAAACCACAAAATTCCGCCATAACAGTTGTTCCATGAAACTATACAAAAGGGAGAGGGTGTCTAAGAAGATCGCTTCTATCCATCAAGAAGATTATTTCCATGTTCATACGCCCCTCTAAATCGGATTCTTGTAATTTTCTCTATTATGCCCCGGTAAGTTACAGGTTGTGCACGTCCTCCTCGCCTTGTGTTTCCCTGTTGATTAGAACGCCATTATGAACCCAATCTACTTGTCCACTCACAACATTGTGAATGAACTATCATTCTGCTACATATATTTAAAGGTACTAACCCAAAAATACGTACCGGGTGTTCTCCTTGTGACGGGATCCTCACTGTGCGCGGCCTTCCAGCTGGTCTCTTCGTGTGAGGAGGCTGCATTTGTTCATCCACTATATTTTGGGGGACATCACTATCTCTCTTATTTTCACCTGGTAAAATGACCCCGGTCCAAAGTTTCTGCCACTCTAACACATAGTAACATTTCCCGACCAACGAGTATATGTCAACGGCTGCAAGGGCGTGGCAACATGGAACTAGTAACATGTCGAATACCTACAAGTACAAGTTTTCATGTGTAGGTCAACGGTGAAAACACAACCACTTGAGTCATTAACTTGGAATATTGTATTTGTTGCTCCAATAACAGCACAATCAATTGCGTTCTTCAGATGTTCAATCAACAAATTCTCAATATGAGGTGTGCAACGTGTTGTTGTCGTCGCAACTTTCGTCCGCCTTGAACAAAACCAACCCATCAATTTTGTTCTAATTGACTCCACCATCCTAGCTATTGGCAATTCGACCGCCTGTTGAAGAGTAGCGTTAAGCAACTCTGATATGTTGCTGGTCATTAAATTGTAGCGCATCCCCGGAAAATAGGCAAGTGCCCAGTGAGCAAATCCAATGTCCATTAAATACTTGGCACAACCAGGGCTTCTTTTTTGCACCTCCTCATACCAGTACCTAAAATCCCCGACCGTGTAGGCCCTTGCCGCGTTTGACACTATTTTTTCTAGGCCTTCACATTTGAACCTATGCTTAACATTTCTCTCCAAGTGAACCACACATGCTCCATGGTGGGAACGAGGATAAACCTTCCGCAGCCCTGCACATTTTAATATCAAAAATTAATATCCTTCAGACCACACCCATGTCCACCCCCCTATAGTGTACATTCCGATCCCGTTTACCAACCCAGTAATGATCATGCTATTTACGTCTACGGCTTTCAAGTAGACACAACATGTGGCCTTTTCTTGGGAAACACATCACATGTGTTATCCATATTGAATGGAAAAAAAACAGAGATTCAAACCTGCATATATTGCTTGGTGTTTATCTGAAATGAAAACTAGATCCTCTTCGTCAGCTACAAATGTCGACAGTTGCTCAAAAAACCAAATCCATCCAGCTGTATTCTCGCCATCTATCACCCCCAATGCTAATGGGAAAATCTGGTGGTTTCCATCTTTTCCACTTGCCGCCACCAAAAAACTTTTGTATTTCCCCTTCGTCTGTGTCCCATCGACCACAACTACTTTCCTCAAAT
>OVBE01002690.1:0-29641 GCA_900406425.1 Iberis pinnata
GAAGGAAATGAAGGCTTTGAATGATAAGTTGGATAAACTCCTTCTTGCACAACAGCATCAATTTCACTCTGTTAGTGAAGTCAAGATGGAGTGACTGCACATCATGAGGAGATAAGCTACGTCCATAACCAAGGGGGATACAACAAAGGCTTTATCAATTACACGAACCCTAATCTCTCTTATCGAAGCAACAATGTCGCAAATCCCAAAGATCAGGTATATCCCCCACAACAGCAACAACAAGGCAAACCCTTCATCAATTACGGTCAGCCACGAAAACAGAGATTTGTCCCCAAGCAGCAAAAACGAGGGGGAGCACCTTCTGGTTTCACCCCTCAACAATCCAACTCCACCTTCCAACATTGAAGCAATGCTACAACAAATTCTCCAAGGTCAAACAAATGGTACAATGGAAACCTCAAAAAATTTTGTTGAACTCAACAATAAGATGAACTCCTCATTCCTTGCCATCTATGCAAAAATTGAAGATTTAACCTTAAGGGTGAATTATGTGGAGAGCATCACTGCTTCTACTTATGCCTCTACTCCAAAGATAACTAGCCAACTTATGGGTAAAGAAATTCAGAATCCAAAGGACTATGCACACATTAATGCCATATTTTTGGGGAGTGTACCAGCTACACCTGCTGCAAATTGTCCTACTGGCGTCATTGAGGACAATGGGGGTTCAAGTTTGGGGGATTTTGAGTCTAAATGGAGCTAAAAATGAAGAACCTGCAAAAAATGATTCTCAGAGGTTATCACAGCCACCATCAGTTGCCAGAGTCAAGCCAAGTCCAGCTGAACAACCATCTGCTACGCAGAAGAATGACACACCCTTCGTTCCTCCACCTTACATTCCATAGTTACCATACCCATCAAGGTTAAAGAAGGAGATAACAGAGAAGTACCCAACAATCTTTGAAAAGTACATGAAGGAGGGTGAAGCTCAAGGAATGTTGGCACCAAATGATGAATGCAATGTCATAATAGCGGAGAAGCAAGAAGATCTTGGCTCATTCACTCTACCATGCTCACTAGTTCTATTGACCTTCAACAAATTCCTATGCGATTTAGGAGCATCCATGCCTCTCTCCATTGCCAAAAAAACGGGGTTCAATAAGTATAAAGCCTCCAACATATTTCTGATTTTGGCAGACATATCTATTAGGATCCCTCATGGACTTTTGGAGAACTTGCCTATCAAGATTGGAAGTGTACATATACCCAGATACTTTATGGTTTTGGATATGGAAAAGGAAACAAAAGATCTATTAATCTTGGGAAGGCCGTTTTTAGCTACGGTTGGAGCTGTGATCAATGTGAAGAAGGGAAACATCAGGTTGAACATGGGGAATGATCCAAATAAGATCTTCAACATCAAAGACAAAACAAAGAAGCCTACAATCCAAGGTCAACTATTCTCTATTAAGGATATGGATGAGGACAATCATGAAGATGGGTACTCAAGCAGCGGTTCATTGAAGTACTAGTTGATGAAGGATTCAAACAAGGTTTCAGAGCATAAAAAAGCATCTAAGGGTGTCAAAGAATCATATGCATGAGTTTTTGCAGAATTAGAAGGAACCAGAAAACTGAGACTTGCAACTAGAGTGAGCAAAATGCCCACTTCAGGAGAAGTAGATTCTGAGCTCGAGCACCAGCTTGAGCACAGCCCACCTCAGCAACCCACTTTGGGCACAACTTCTTCTAAAAACAGTTTTGAGCCTCAAGCCCCAACAGTGGACCTCAAGAATGGTGATCAAGTGTTCTTACTTAACCCAAGACTCAAGCATTGTCCAAGAGATATGAACCCAAAATGCTCAAGTAGCTTTATAGTCAAGGAGGTTCTACATGATGGAAAAACCATACTTGTTGTAGAACCTGATAAGGAGTCGAAAGTGAACAACCAAGCCAAACCGAACAATGGTGGTTGGATAAGTCCGGGAAGAAATCCTGGTGAAGGAACCTCGGTTCTTCTTTGGATAACCATCTCAGGGTTAATAGCTTTTAAACAGGAAGTCAAGCTTAGAGATTATAAACAAGCTCACTTGGGAGGAAGTCCCATGTCTATCCTTGTACATAATTTTTTTTCCCAAATTCATGATTATTTTTCTACAAATTCTTTTAAGTTTTTGTTTGGTTTTGATGTTTTGGATACCATAAAATCATAGCTTTGATGGTTGGTATAAGGGAAAGGAGGAAGAAAGAGTCGACTTGAAGTCATGTGCTTGGGGAGTCTTTTGGTTATGTGATCATGTGCTTGTTAATCGAGCCCAAACATTTTATATTGAGCCAGCACAAAAAACTTGGTTGAGCCCAACAAGTATCACATTGTTCCTGAACCTTTTTGTTGCTCGAGCCCGAAAAAAAATCTTGGTCGAGCCCAACAAGTTTTGGTCGAGCCCGTAAGTTTTTGTTCGAGCCCGAGAATTCACTTTGATTGATCCCGAGAAGTCATTTTGATCGAGCCCAAGGAAAAATGTGTGATCGAGCCGAAGAACATTTTTTTATCAAGCCAAGAAGAAATTTTGATCGAGCCTGAAAGACTATCTTGATCGAGCCCAAGGTTTTATTTGATCTAGCCCAATACTATTCACATCAAGCAGGGTTGATCACATTGTGCATTCAACACCCAAGGGCATAGCTCGATCATTGGACATTTGGTATAGGCCAATGAGCTCACGCCCGAAACATTTCAAAACGAAAAAGGACCAGCTCGATCAAAACGGCTTGATCAACACCCGATACCAAACAACTCGATTAAATGAGCTCGATCAGCCACCTTCTTCAACTCAACCTGAATGCAATACCACTCCAACCCCTTTTTGATTGTATATACCATAGCATATTTTCTTTTTGTTGTTGTGTTTTGGTCCTAAACTCTTCTTTGAATTTTTATTACACAAGTGACCGTGTAATTTAAGTTTGGCATAGAGTTTAGGAGGTATCTAATCATGTTTACTTTTTTCTTATTTCAAATTCGCATCTAGTGCATAAGAAAAAAACCATAGAAATTTGAAATTTTTTTGAATATCGTTTCCAAAAACAGAGTGTCATGTAGTTGCATTAGCTTGCTAGGACTGTATTTAGGCTTTTTAGGTTCTTTTTATTTGCATTAGGGACTAGGATGATTACAACCTTGTAAATGTGTTGCTTCATTAGATAGTGTCAATGCCCTCGTTATTAGTTATCTAATGCATTCTGATTAAGTTTGAACTAAGACTGAATGTGAAATTTCATGATCTTTTCTTTTCTAAAGCATATTGTGATATGAAATTTATCTCTACTTATTGGAACCTGAACTTGACATTTTATTATCATGTTTATGTATTGGATTTTAAATCATGGGTAGTATATACATATTTGGATTATCTTCTACCATTTCACCACTCTTGTTAATCCAAATAGACTCCCTACCCTACCCTGCTTTCAAGGCATTTATATATTACTGAGTGTTAGGTCTTTTTATGGAATGAGGTTGGTAGAAAGTGTTAGGTTTGAACTGAGAGGAATAGAATTTCATGTAGTTCTAGTTCACGCTTTTTGGACTAGATAGGACTAGGTGGGGTTTGATTCTGGGTATTTGGGATGGGTTGAAAAAGAAGAAAACATGTTGGGAAACTAGTGAAAGAAAAGGAAATGGTTATGAATTCTTAGGGGAGGAATGAAAAAGAAAAGAAAACATAATATTCTAGTAAAGGATTTGGGGGTAATGTTATGAAAAGCATGGTTTGAGCAAAAACAGAAAAAGGAAATGATTAAGAAAAGGGTATAGGACCCAAGAATTTAATGAAAAATGAAAAGGAATAGAAATCATAGATGCTAAAATCAGAAAAACTCATTCCGCTAGAAGCTGATAAAGAAGGAAACATCCCCTAAGATCTGTTAAGGAAAAAATGAAAAAAGGAAAAACGTGAATCATGAAAATCACTTTGAGCTAAAAAGAGTAGAATTATGATCTCTTATTGGATTTAGAAGTAGGAAAACTTTTAGCTTATGTGACTTCGGATAGATGAGATTTTATTCTTGTATGCATCTAAGTGTTCTCACCTTTAGCATTTTGTTAAAGCTCATTCCTTTTTTGAGAGATCCATATTCTGAAATATTAACCAATGCATGAAGGGACCATTTTTGTCCCTTAACCAGTCCCTTAGCCAAATGAGTTCAATGAATGTGCATAACTTGATACATGATTTTTGTTTAATGAATGTTAAAGAGATAAATGGATTTGAATGCATTGTGTAGGATGGAACTGATCTGAATTGAACTTTGATGAGTATGGCTACAGTTTTTAAGTATGATGAGATGGGAATGCATTCCAGAATTAGTAACCTGAACATTGATATTCCGTATGTTATCAGCATATTTTGGTTCCGAGTTTCCACTTTCAAACTTCTCTCTCACGCTTCTGAATTACTTGCTTGAGGGCAAGCAAGGATTTAGTTTAGGGGAGTTGATGTCTTTGCGTTTTACGTGTTTTAGGAAGTCATTTATCATCACTTTAGGCTCCTTTAGCTGTAAATATGTTGTATTCATTAGCTTTCTTAGTAAGTCTGAATTTTTAGAGAGTTTTGCATTAGCATTCGCATACATGTGCATTTTGGAGATATTTCAGGAATTTTCAAGACATAATGGCAAATTTGGACAAGGAGAAGGAAAAACCAAGACCTCGAGCTGGGATCAACATGACTCGACCAAGACACGACCCTAACTCGATCACGGTTAAGACAGACTCGATTACCCTAAAACAAGCGGACTCGATCACGGATCACAAAACCGACTCGATGACCCAACAAAACCGACTCGATGACCCTAAAAATCATGACTCTACCAAGACCCAAAACGGACTCGATCATGAACCAACCGGACTCGACCACACATCGAGTTCAACTCGACCACACGTCTCAACCGGGCTCGACTTAACTCGACCACAAGTCTCAGCTAGACTCGACGTAGACAAAAACTGACTCGATCTCACTTGGGTCTCAACTCGATCTCGAATCTGACCTTAGCTCGAGCCTAACCTTTTCTTCAAAGATCAAGTTGGACCACGTACAGTTTTTAATCATTTATCTTTTAGTGGTTTTAGGGCTTTCCTAAAACCACTATATAAGCCCTAAACACGCCTCCATTTGAATTTATGCCTTTTTTAGCTTTATTTTATGTTCTTCCCTTAGGTTTTTCTCTATGTTTTTCCTTTTGAATGTTCTTGTTGATAAATCTAATATCTTTCATTTAATCAAGTTTCTATTTATGATTTCTTCTGATTTATGTTTGTTTTAGCTTTAGGATCACAAATATCTGGTGCATGTTGATCTTTCACTTCATTTTCTGGTTATTATCACCGTTTTCTGGGTTTGTTATTGTTGTTTTCTGGATTTGTTCTTGTTGTTTTATGGGTTTTTGTTTTTTATGCTCTTGATCATCAATTTCTAGGTTTTTATTGATTCTTCATGTTCTTCGGAATTTAACTTTTGATCTTGATGATTTGTTTAGTAGTTTTGTTTTATGAGTTTAATGATTTCGTGGTAATAATGGGTAGTGAGTAGTTTACGAGGTTTCTGAGGATGGTGTAGATTAGTGTTGAACCCTTGAATCTCCTAGATATTTAAGCTTGATTGTTCTTTTTCCCTTCTGTTTCATTGCTTACTGCTTATTTCTCTCTGGTCAATTGAAATCTGATCTTAGACATTTCCACACCCAAAAGGTGTCTGATGAAATGTCTGAACAAGGTGATTTCAGAGACATTTCTAGCCCAAGAGATTGGTTGTCTAGGGTGTTTATTGACTTTAACATATTGTTTCTTCATGCATGCTAGGTAGTGTTCTGTTAACGAGAGTTAGGTCTGGATATTGCTTAGTTTGAGATCATCTATCAAGAGATTGAATTTGATTGTTTCTGAATATGTTGTCTAGGGATTAGCTCTTGCAAGAGGTATGTTAGGCATCTAGATAGATCAAAGAGAATCACTTGTCAATTACGCATATCCTCATGAACTGTTTTCTTTTATTGCATTTTTACTACCATCTTTTTCCTATTGTTAGATTACTTGTTGTTTTCTCAGTTCTCGTTTATGCATGATAGCTTTAATGTTCTGTTTTTATTTCCAGTTTGTTATGTTTGTTTAGGACTATTAGTTATCCTTTGTATTTATTTGGCTTGAATTAGTAGACTCATTTGCATCTAGAGTGGTTAATAACTACACTTGATTGAATTGACAACTATCATACTACAATGACATGATAGTTGTGAGAGCAGAATTTCCCTCACACCCAAATTGATTAGAATAGATGAATGAAAATGATTATCTTTATTAGAATAAGTGTTTGATTACAATATCTCTCAAGAGTTTACAAGTTTTCTCAAGAATGTGCTAAGTTTTATAAAGGATTTTTGGTCCCCTCTCCGGACCTCTACCTAGACTACTTATAGGGCTCTTTTTGCGGCTCGCCCTAATATCCCTCGCATTCAATATGTCTTCAATGCTCTTGATCCGCCGTTACACCCTTTTGAACTTCTCGTAGTCGTCGGCTCGATCGTTTCCATGGAGTCCCTGCGACCTGGGCTTCTTGGCGAGTTGAGGCAGCCCACTCGATGATTTGCCCGCGGTGGGATTCACCGGCCCATTACTCGCTTCTCATGTTCATGGGCCTCGTGTGGCTTGTTGTAGCCCGTATTCAAGTATTTCATCAGGATTCTCCAACAGAGCTCTTCGCGTGACGAGCTCTCTCTGCTCTCCGCGCACCAAGCTCTATCTGCTCTCCTCTCTCTGTTCTCCGCGCGCTGAGCTATCTCTGCTCTCCACGCGCAGAGCTCTCTCTGACCTTCGCGCGCTGAGCTATCTCTACTCTCTACGCACAGAGCTATCTCTGCTCTCCGTGCGCTGAGCTATCTCTGCTCTCTACGCGCAAAGCTCTCTCTGCTCAACGCGCGGAGAGCAGAGAGAGGAGAGCGGATAGAGCTTGGTGCATGGAGAGCGGAGAGAGCTCGTCACACGAAGAGCTCTGATGGAGAATCCTGATGAAATACTTGAATACGTGCTACAACGAGCCACATGAGGCCCGTGAACATGAGAAGCGAGTAATGGGCCGGTGAAGCCCACCGCGGGCAAAGCATCGAGTGGGCTGCCTCAACTCGCCAAGAAGCCCAGGTCGCAGGGAGTCCATGGAAATAATCGAGCCGACGGTTACGAGAAGTTCAAAAGGGTGTAACGGTGGATCAAGAGCATTGAAGACACATTGAGTGTGAGGGATATCAGTGCGAGCCGCAAAGAGAGCCCTATAAGTAGTCTAGGTAGAGGTCCGGAGAGGGGACCAAAAATCCTTTGTAAAACTTAGCACATTCTTGGGAAAACTTGTAAACTCTTGAGAAATATTGTAATCAAACACTTATTCTAATAAAGATAATCATTTTCATTCATATATTCTAATCAATTTGGGTATGAGGGAAATTATGCTCTCACATTTTGGCACCGTCTGTGGGGACTCGAAGAAATTTCTGAAGAAGTCACCCTACCTAGCAAGAAGAGATGGATCCACCAGTGAACAACCCAGCTGTTGATGCTCTAGCAGAGGTGAGGACTCTGCTCACGATCCTGGTGAGCTCTGTTGAAAGAAAAAAGGAATCAAGTGATGCACGCCCTGCTCGTTTCAACAGTCATGAGGAGAACGTGACAACCCAGTTGGAGACCCTCGCGAGTGCCCAGACCGAGATGGAGGTGCGGTTGGGAGCGCAGAGGAATCTGCCCCCACCGGTGATGACGACAAACCTCCCTGGTGGGGATCCCGTCGGAGCAGGAGGCTCCGCGAGTCAAAACCAACCCGGACCTCGAGGTTTCATTCTTGGTGGGAACAATTTCGATCCCCCAGAGAATTCTCATGGAGGAGGTGGTTCTATTCCCCCTGGTGGAAACGATGTCTTGAATACACCGAGTTCTGCTCGGGGTACGGCGGACAACACTGGCGAGCTTCCTTCTGGCCCAAGTTCAGGAGACTACGAGAGCTTGCATCGGTCAATCGACAAGACGCATGCTGAATTGCTCGCCGTGACATCAAAGGTCCACCGCGCGTCGAGCGCGGCACCGGAGATTGACCGCGTTATCGCGGAGACGGAGAGGACTCCATTCACTCTGCGCATCGCGAAGCTAGAATAAAAGAGACCGGGAAGCTTCGACTTCCCCTCTATGAAGGAAAATCCTTTGTAAAACTTAGCACATTCTTGAGAAAACTTGTAAACTCTTGAGAGATATTGTAATCAAACACTTATTCTAATAAAGATAATCATTTTCATTCATATATTCTAATCAATTTGGGTGTGACGGAACTTCTGCTCTCACAATAGTGTAATAGGAATTGAACGTAAAAATTCTACTATTATTTATATATATATATATATATATGAAGTTAAATCGATTGAAGATTTTCTTTTTAGTTCTTACAATCTCTATATTTTATCATGTAGTTTAAAAAAAAATAGAAGTTATGAAAAGAAAATAAAAACGTAGTTTTCAAAAATTGATATATACAAATAGGGTAGTTTTCAAAATTTTCAATTATGGTATAAAATTTCTTTTCACCACGTTCTTTAATAAATATTAGGTTATTGGTAACAAAAAAATCATTAACTTATTAGTAAAAATAATCATTATTTTTTGGTGGAAGTAAAATTAATCACTATTGTGCATAATTCGTTTAGACATCAACTAGCAATAGTTGTATATAACAATATATGTATATACCTGTATTCGGAATATATTTTTGGTAAAAAAATATTAAATTTATATGTATATTTTTGGTAAAAAATATTAAATTTATATGATAACATAAAAATACCAATAAAAATAATATTTTTAACTGTTTCAATAAATGGAGACAAAAAACCAATCCACTAAATACAAAACATAAAATTTTAATTATAAACAACAAAGGAAATAAAACAGCACAATATATAAAAATATATTAAAAGATATATTGCAATTAAAATATAATATAAAAATTAACATAAATTTAATAAGTTTTGTACATATCTTAAAATAACAGATTTAAAATTTTGAGTTCCAAACCTCGAATAACTAGCAAAATCACAACACGAAATGTAATAAAAGTTAATAAAAATATATACTAACTATATATATAGTTAAGAAAATTATGGTGTGTGACTGATTAAAATTGTTTCTTTTAATACTATGATGTTTTGTGGAATGGATATCAATGTAATAGGTGCAATAAGGTTTTAAAAATAATTTTATATAGGTAAGATATATTATTAATAATTTTTTAATTACATAATTAATGATAAATCTTACATAACTTAGAACTTAAATATAACTATAAATTTTGTTAATTTAAAATAAACTATAACATTTAAATTTCATCATACATTATATATATATCAACTCAATTAAACGAATAATTTTTACTGTTATTCTAAATATGATGAGAAATTATTTTCATAATTACAAATATATTAATGTCATTTTCAAAAAAATCCGCATAGTAAATAATATATACAAATAATATGATATTAAATTTAAGTACATATTTAAAAGTAAAAGTTATACAATTTTATGCAATGAAATATATTATATTAAATTTTATAATTTTGTTTCGCGCATAGCGCAAATTTAATTCTAGTTATTATACAAATTCATAGCCCAAACTAATCATCTACAAGATTTCAAAATTTGCATGTTGATTTTTGGCTTTGTGATATCTACAAGTTTAATGTTTAAACAGCTTTGATAAACAATTGTAAGGTGCCAATAAACAGAAATATAGTTTTATGAGAAGCAACACAACACATGCTCTCTTGGTGACTTTCTCTCTCTAAATTTTCTCTCTCCATGTATTCTTTCTAGTTTTTCTAGAGTTAACCGGCAAAGGGAGAAGAGGAGGAGAATCTCGGCTTTCTCCTGATCACAATTCCGTGCGCCGCGTTTCAAGTGGTGGCGGCCGGTGTTTTTCGCCGGAATTCCTCCTCCTAGTTCTTCTTCTTCTGTGCGGCGGAGGAGCTTCACCAAGTCACGAAAGCGCCCTGGTTTTGCGCCGGTGACGACTGGTGTACCTGCGGCGGGCTTGGCTTCGCTCTCCTCTCACGGCGGTTGGCGGTCTTCCCAGCGATTGCTTGGCCGGCTCTCTTGTTTAGAGAGTTTCCGGAGCTCCCCTTTTCAAGTTTCCGGTGGATCTCTCCTTCTCTCCGATCGGTTTCGTCTCTTCTCAACCGGTGATGGATGGACCTAGCCATCCTCTTCGCAGCGCCTTTGGAGCTCCTCGCGGCGGCAGATCTTGGTGGTTCTTGCCGATTTGCAGTCACGGTGACTCCTGTGCTTTCCGGCTGGTCTGGTCCTCCTAGATGCTAGGCGCATGTGGAGACCGGCACGGCGTGGTGAACCGGCGATCGGTGTTCTTGGTGGCCACTTTACGAGGTTTTCCGGCAGGAGGTTGAAGCCGTTCCCGAAGTGTTAGGCGCAACAGTCCCTGCCCAGTAAGGGGGCCGGTTCGAGGTGGTTGTGGGTGGCCAACCTCGGTTCTCTCGGTTTCGCGGCGGCTGACGGTGAAGGATGCAGGCGACGCTTCTTGGAGAATTAGGGTTTTCAGTTTTCGCTAGGGTTTCAAGCCCTTGGGCTTGGACTGTTTTGGGCTGAGTTTGGGTTTCTGTCGAATTTTCAGGGCTTCAGTTTGGGCTTCGCTCAATTGCTTAGGTCTTTGGCCCAAAATTTTTCCATTTGTAAAGGAATACGGTTTCTATGGGTTTTTATTTTTTTGGGCCCATAAATAATTTGGCTTTAATTTTAATTTATTAAAGTTGATGTAATCATTTTCATTCTAACGAAATATTTATATTTTATCAAAAAAAAATAAAAAAAGAAATATAGTTTTATGTAACTAATTATAACCACCTCGAAAAAAACGAAGAGTAATGCGTATGCTGTTTTTACAAAATGATCTGTTTACTATAAACTCCACCCTGACAAGTGACACCAAAGTGTTTATAAATGTAATTAAAGTTTAACACATGGTAAAGTGTCATAGAGCGACCCGTTCAATATATATAGACACATATGTACTCCCTCGCTTTTACATAATCGGAGCAAAACAAAAAAAAGTTTCTTATTAATTTTGTATATGCGTTACAAAATAAACCAAATACCATTCATATATAATATTATTCACATATCAAAATATTATCAAAAGTAAATATGAATTAAAATGGTGACAAATTCGCATAGAGAATTAAGAAAATTACATACAATATTATAACTTTTTAGTAATAAAAATAATATAATAAAGCTATTTGGAGAATTGTATGAATATAAATGTTTTTTTAATATGAACAAAAAAATGAATGAAAGAACGACGTCGAAGGTGGAGAAAATGAATCGACGGTTAATCGCTGGTTTCAGCGTTTGGCATCGGGTTCAAGTCCAAAAAGTCGTGGTCATTAAAATCTATAGTATTGCATTTCATTTTTCTGGTTAAAAGAGATTGATTATTCTTCACATACCAAAAAGAAAACCGTCAAACATTGTATTCCATTCTTTTCTTTTTTTCTTTATAGAAGTTCATATATTCAGTGACAGAAACTATATAATACGTGTTAATATATTCAATGATTTTACTTTTGTTTGTTGTTATTTTCAGTAAAATATTTTGGATTAACTGGAAACGAAGATATGCAATTGTAACCGAGTGTGTTGCGCAAGCCATTTTGAGAATATTATATTACATAGCATTTGCTTAATCCTGTAGACAACTATGAGTCTTTGCCTAAATTAGAGTGCATGAAACTGAAGTAACCTACCAGTAAACCAAAGAGCGAGTTGATATAGAGCAGAAAAAGATTGGAACCTTGAAACTTTACCAATATTTAGAATTCATGATACATAGTGCAATAAAGCGACTTTTCTTTGAAAACATTGAAGCCATTTCCAGTTAATAAACTAAGAAAAATGACTTATTGTGCACATTAAAGCCATCACTTATCCTGCAATGTATTCAAAAGTTCTTTCTTCCTCAAATGATCGTCTTTCCAAATATGCAATCACTTCACTCCTCTCTGTAGTCTGGATTTTCTTTCAATATGATGAAACCTTCTAATATGGGAGACAACGGAATGTACCTGTTGTGACCCACACAAAAATGTAAAACAGAGTTTAGTATCGGATACAAAAATGTGAAACAAGGGGTTTAGAGGAACAGCGTACTTCTCAGTTGCGAGTTCAGCTCTCTCCCCAGCAGCGAGAAGAACAGGTGTTGAGTGTGTTTGGAACCCAGTAATTGTCTTGGGGCGACCAGCCTGCCCAACTACATCAACCGCTTGTCCTACTCGCACTGGCACTGAGATCGGCTTCAGGTCCTGGTCTACCGTCAGCATCATCCTTGGCTACACACTCAAACCGCATTGTGTTAGAATAATTAAAAACTGCTTAGTTCCATTAGAAACAGTCATCGGATAGAACATTGTACTCACCTGCATCGCCAAAACAAGAAAGTAGAGCACATAGTGGTATTTTCCCAATATGATGGACTTGATGTCAAGGCATGCATGTAACAGTGCCACTATGCCAGCAAGTGCAGTTCTGAATACAAAATACAAAAGTGTGAAATTTTGAAATCCTAGTAGTATTCACAAAATATTTTTACAACTTACGGAGAGAGCAACAGTCTTTCGGAGTGGAAGGGATTGAGACTTAAAAGACCCTTTCCCATATGCACCAGCCCTTGAGCAATACGCACCTACATTATGCCAATTCACAATGAGAACAAGCCTATATGTAGATAACTGTGTTTATTGCACGAGGAAATAAAAACCAAAGATAAATAAACACATTACACAAAAAAGAAGGCTGGCATCCTTGTAATAATAGCTGGAGAGACTTCTAAGCATGCCAGCTATCCTTGCATTGTTGGTTCCAGCGCCTATCAATCCAAGAGAAATAATTGCTCCCTGTAAGAGTCAGAAACATCAGTTTAGAGATGCCAATTAAGTCAATGGAATAAGTACAACTTTAACCATGTGGCGAAGAAATAACTCACCATGGCAACTTCTGAATCTGTGTCATGGCTAAGACGGCTCAAGGTGTCCATAACGTTCACCTGGAATTATGGAATAAGATTTAAGAGCCCCAACAGAATTTTTGAGCAAATAGATTTACAAAAGATAATACTCACCTTTGGGTTTGATATACATAGGAGACCAAGAGCCAAAGGTACTGCCCGCCGTATGTTCTGTTCTCCATACTGAAGAACACGTTCCAGAGAACGGATCTCCATATCAAGACCTAATTCTTCAGACATAGCAACCATCGCTATTCCAAGCACAGCTGGGCCTTGGTGGATATCACCTATCTCCAGATGCTCTCCACATTGAGCCAGAAGGTCTTGGACCTGAAAAATTGAACAGTTAGTGACCAAACCAGAAAACAATGACGTGTGTACTTCAACCACTCGCACAATTGATTAGATACCTTAAGGACATTCCCTGTTCCCGCATAAGCACATGAAAGAAGTGTCATATCACAATACTTTCTGATTTTTTCATTGAATGTCTTCGAAACTTCTGCGGTTGCCTCCACACTTTCCTGCTCGACAATGGAACAAGTTGATACAGATAAGCCAGGGATATAACAATCAGGTACATAAACAAGAAATTAATCAAGTTCGACTAGCTGCCTACCTGCTTGCCAAGGTACAAGAGTCCAAGTCCAAGAGGTAAGAAACGAGTGAGGGCTTCATCCAGTTCTGCCTCGCTCCTATCCATCAAAGCAAATATAATCGATTGTGCAACCTCTTCGTTACACGAACCAACGTAAATCATCCCCAAACTAAGTGCAGCAAATGCAATCACATCGAGAGGTGCTTTTGCATCATTTAGTATTGGAGACAAGCTGCTTCTTATCTGTCCAAACAATTAGCATGTTATAATCTCATCAAGAGAACATCCAACATAGCACTATATTCAACAGGACAACAGGTCTTCACCTGATCATTTTGGGAGCCCGCATATGCAATTCCAAGACCCATAATAGCACCAATTCGGACAGATGAATCCTCTTTGTCAACATATTCTCCAAGAAGCGCCAATGCCTGAGAAAGAAAGCTTAGTGAGAATGATGGTTGGCAAAATAATGAACACATAGGTTTCCATTAATTGAAAAAGAAATCAACTCACAGGATCACAATCATTCTTTATTCCGCAATTGACGATCCCAACTCCCAACAGAGCTCCAGCAATGATGGGATTATCATTACTATGGAAATATTTGTCAAGTTGAGCAAGTCCGGAGTCCACATCCCACAACAGAATCATACCCTAGCATAGGGAAACAACGAGGTCTTGTGATAAATTTTACTTCCCAGGTATGAACACAACTGGTCAATCTATCAAGTAAGAAGAGACATACCAGACTAGCAGCTGCACTTGTCTTGCCATGTTCTTTGTTTTTGAAGAGCCAATTTCCAGCTGTTCCGCTGGTTGACTCTGATGGTACTGTCATTAACTTGTCCTGCAACAAGTGAATATACAAAAGGGCATTGAGCTTATAATTTTCCTCTCATTTTGAAAGCCACAAAATTCTGAAATTATACCTGGCCAAACCCCGCATTTACAAATGCATTTACAAACGTTGCAGCCAAGTTTTGTCTAGCAGAATCGACATTTCCACTAGAGCTAGCTCTGCCATCAATCAAGTGAGCCTACAAAGTTTTCAGTAGACACGTAAGAGACATATCCCGTAACTAGATAGAATAATCATTGATGTACCTTGTAGATGTCTTCAGGAGTCTTAGACTCCATGACCTCAATATCCCGTGCAAGTGTCAAATACCCTTCGCTTAATTTTGTGTTGTTAATTAAGTCCTGAAGGATTTCTCTATCAGTGTCATCTGCAACCATCTCATGGTCAAGCTCAAACGTGATCCCCTGCATCAGCAAATAACAAGAGAAAAAGAAACATTAAATAATAAATCATCTTGACGAGTAAATCATCATGTACATCATCTCTATGCTTATGATACTAGGAAGACACTTACATGTCGTGAAATCATGTAGCAAAACTGTTTCTTCATTAGTAGATCAGTACATGAGGTAAACACTTGCTTCACATACTGAAGAATGGAGAAATACATATCACATAAGAAAAGGACATAATTTTGAGGAAAGTTTTCTCCAGCTGCCCCCATGGAGCAGGAAGAGGATATTAAGTTTCTATATAGAAATTAGAGCCCAAACCTGCATGTTATCAAGATATAATGCAATTTGCAGAGCGTTTGGATATTGTGCAAACTTAATGTAGATCATGTAAGCAATATCTAGAACCAACATGTCATCTGGCCCCGGAAGATATCTGAAAAAATAAAAGCATACAATAAGGGAGTGCTCCTGTGCACATAACCAAGCAAAGCTCATGATAGCTTTATCATACGAAAATAACCGTATCAGTCAAATGACTAAAGATATGAATTTACTTTGCTGCACTAGTTAGATAATTGCACGTCCTCCTGAAATTTGTGCTGTCTACATGCTCAACTAAGAGATCAAGATCCTCAACGTCCATCAAAAGGTCAACAGCTTCTGTCTCTGCATTATGCTACAAGGAACAAAAAGGAATCTTTCAGAAATAGGGGAAAAAAGGTGCAAGCCTCAAGCCTATAAAAGAATCTTTTATAACTGAGTTATATAACAAAACCCTTTCTAATTACAAGGGGCATATGGACCAAGAAAAGTAAGTATGACAAGGATCTCACCTTCATGTGAAAAGCAACAATTTGCTGCACAAGATCCATTAAGTCCTCAATAGAAGACTCCTCACCCTGATTTCAACAAAAAGAAAATGCATATGAAAATATATCAGAAACAATTCTAACTAAAATACAAAAGACATTGTCATCATATTGATTGATTGACCAGCACAGATAACCCAAACATAATAATCCATGACTTCGTTAATATATGAGTAAAGCTCCTCAACATTGTCAAAGACCAGATTGTTTTCTAACCTGGCGCACTGAATACTCTTCTGCAATCTCTCCAGCCAAATTCCTGACATACTCATGACCCCACGATCCAATGTCGCCTTCAGATCCAATCAACCTATAGCTTAAGCTTTCCTGAAAGCATATTGTATAACAAAAGATCAGGAACAAATACCTACGTAATATTTTATTCTACCAAGAACCACAAAATACAAATTTGTCAACGCAGATAATAAGAGGAAAACACAGAAATTAAAAAGGAGTCCAGTGATATGAATGTAAAGCAAATAGAAACATAAGAACTTATAATACTACTACAACAATAGCAAGAAGCATACCCTTTCACCCTCAGCAGACATGGTCAGTGCCAGGACAGAAAGTATATCCGCCAACAGTTTCTGCAAATCCAGGAAATGCAATCTTTAATCCATTACCCACAAGGTGTTAATCCAAAATTACTGAAAATTTCTGAAGGTATACCTTGAGATCAGACTCCACCATTTTCCCATGAACTTCTTTAAGAGTTCCATAATGAGGACGGAGAAACTTGAGGGGTTTGGGCACTGATGTCATGGAGCTTGTTGAAGCACGAATTTCCTGCCTGGAGACAAAATGAGTATTACCAAATCACTGTTAGACTACGAACAAGGATGAACATAGAATCGGTTAAGAGAATCAAGAATTACCTCATGCTTTCAAGAGCAGCCTTCTGCAACTCAGGATTGGAGTCCTGAGCCCTTTCAACATAGAGCTCCAGGTTCTGCTTTAGTTGCAAGTCCTCTTCAGACTACAATAACATCACATGGAAAATGAGTCATCTAGTAATAAAATTAGCTAAAATTTTTGGCTGCTCCTACAAACTCGCTAATGATATTGACCTTTCCATAATTTGTAATTCAAGCCTGGATTCCATATAGAAATATGACATTCACTTTGCCGAAGCTTCCAAAATCAGTGAACATCTTATCAGCTAAACCCTAAATCTCGGGAAACCAGAACCGTTCCAGTCGATTCAGATTTCAAGTGACTGCAATATCTACACAAAGAATAGGATGTCAAAGAAAACGAAATCGAACTCACCAAATCATCCTCCTTTTTAACATCCTTCTTCTTGGGATCCTTAGAAGGAACTTTCATCGTAGCTTCATCACGCTTCGCACCATTGCCAACGCTATTCGGATCAGGAACTGGAGCCATCTCAATCAAACTAGCACCCGATAAACTCTATGAATACAGCAAACGACTGATTATGGAGAAAAGCCCTAAGTTTGAGAGGAAATATGTGTTTCTTCTTGATAAAGCCAGAGGTTGAAGTATCTTATATAAACGTTTACTAATTATATAAGTTTATAAGCAGGGCCAAAGATTTGAGAAAATTAACATATTTTGTTTTTTCAGTTTTCCATATATCATAATATAGAAATTTTAAAAAAGTAAAATAAGTAAATATGAAATTAGCGTATTGCTTTAGAAGACAAGTTATTGCATATATTAGACTGGAATTTATTGCCTAGTAGTTAAAATACTTCTGGTTTACTTTTATATATACTCTGGAACTTATGGAAATGCAAAAACCGTTTGTTGTTTCAAAATAAACTTGATTCTTGGCCAAGTATTGTTCAATTTCCAGGATTGGAGACAGAAGAGTGGAATGAGCTTCATATGCCATCAAACTCTTTGTCAAGTTTCTCAACTACACGGCCATTGTCTTCTCATGTTTCAAGCTCTGGTTGGTCTCGTCCAGAACCGTCTTGATCAAGGTTAACTACGATGCAGGCTTCCGGGGATCTCATATCGCAGCATCAACAGGTTGGGTTTGTCGAGATTCCATTGGAGTTTTCAAAGGTGGTGGTTCTGCAGCTGGTAATCATGTTCTTAATAGCTTACAATGCAACATGCATGGCTTAAAGGGTTTGGACATGTGTGTTTTGAAAGGGATAATCAAATCCTATACAACTTTCTTATTGGTAATCAAGTCTCTTTTACATTGGCAAATTGGATCCGAGATGTGATATGGTGGTCAAGAAAATTTGAAGCCATAAAGTTTCAATGGGTTCCTAGAAGGATGAACAAATGTGCTGATTTTTTTGGCTCAACAACAATTCATTAGTTTTTCTTCATTTACTTGTTTAAATAGACCCTCTATGTCTCTTGTTTCTCTATTGTGTAATGATGATAATACATTCATTTAATACAATTATTTGCAATGAAAAAAAAAAAAATTAGCGTATAAAATAGAAAACTAAAATATATATAAAAGGAAAACATCAATTAAGTAAAAAAAGAGGAAGAAATAACTATTAGCTATTAATAAAGTGACGAAGTAAATATGGAAGTCTCTTATAGTGGCCGAGTTTACAAAATGTAAGTCTCCAAAATCAATGAGCTACCACTCATTATATGAGAAAAGGCATTTAGAAGGCAGCGTATACGAGTGACTGCTGGTTTCAATCCTATATGACGAGACAGCTCATCAATCAGAGTCATCAAGACCGGCGTAAGAGAATACTATTAGTGGTTAAAGACTATTTTAGTTGGTTATTAGTTGGTTAGTGTGGTTTGTTAGAATGTGTGTAGTATATAAATACAATTATGTATATTTCTCATTTCAAGTTCTATAGTATAAAAATTAATATGGTATCAGAGCAAATTAAACTTCTCCCGCACGTTGACTTTTCAACAAAACTTTATTCTTCTTGATTTTCTTTTTGTTACGGCGACTCAACTCAAACTTTAGCTCATCTTCTTCGATGAGTGCCTCGCCACAGAATCTCATTCTTCAATCCATTGTTTACTTCGTCACAACAACAATTGATGTTTGCGTGTTCATAATTGTCTTCTTTTTCAACATTCATCCTATTCACTGAATTTCTTGTGTTCTTCGTCTTTGTAAAATGTTTGGAGAAGAACCGATTACAGATCCGCCGATTACAAATTCTTCGGTTACTGATCAATTTAACAATCTGTAGTTTCTACATAACTCTGACCATGCAGGCTTGATTCTTGTTTGAGATCGGCTCAATTATGGTTCAAAGTTTCATTCATGGCATCGCTCAGTTCAGATGGCGTTAAATTGTTTGTAACAACTAACAAGATAGGATTCATTAATGGTACGATCCCTAAACCTCCTAATGGTGATAGAGATGCAGGTTCTTGGTCTCGTTGTAACGATATGGTAGCTACTTGGCTCATTAATTTTTTATCTAAGAAAATAGGACAATCTTTGTTGTTTATGCCTACTACTGAAAGCATTTGGAAGCATTTGTTAGCTGATTTCAAATAGGATGATGCTCCACGTGTTTTTGAGATTGAGCAGAGATTGAGTTGTATACAACAAGGTTCTATGGACGTTAGTACCTACTATACAGAACTATTGGCTTTATGGAAGGAACATAAGAATTACGTTGAATTACCTATATGTACATGTGGACGCTGCGAGTGTAATGCAGCTGGTCTTTGGGAACGAATGCAACAACGCAGTAGAGTAACTAAATTCCTTATGGGATTGAATAAAGGATATGACACTACTAGGCGACATATATTGATGTTGAAGCCTATTCCTGATATTGAAGATATTTTCAATATGATTACTCAAGATGAGAGACAGAAATTTGTTAAAACAGTGCAAATTCTACTGAAGTGGCTTTTCAAACATCAACAGAACAACATTCTTTCTACGAGTCTGCTGATAATATAGCTTTGGCAGCTGCATATCAACACAATTACAAGCCAAAGTCTCGGCCAGTTTGTACACATTGTGGTCTTACTGGACATGTAATCCAGAAATGCTATAAGCTCCATGGCTATCCTCCAGGCCATCGCAATGCTTCTGCTACTTCTTCATATAACTTCAAGAATCAAGTGACAGGATATAATTCAAAGCCTCAGAATAACCAGTATCAACGAACCAATCAATTTCAAAAGCCAAACATAGTGGCTAATGTAACATCTGATGCAGATCATACTCATCATTATCAATCTCATAACAATGGTGTGGACTTAGTTACAAGGCTTAATTCAACAACTTCAAATTCAACAACTTCAAATTCTCGCAGGTCCTTCAGTGACTTCTGCAATTCATTCTACACCTTCATCCACCACTGATAAAGGGCACATGGCAGCTGAATCTTCATCTGGTATATATCCTTTTCCTTCCACTAGTCTTTGATTGGAGAATAATATTCTTACTTTTCAACACCAATGTCTGTCCACACTATATAACCAATTACCACATAATTCTTGAATAATTGATAGTGGAGCTACCACACATGTTTGTTCTGATTTGTCTCTGTTTACTAATATGTCTTATGTGTCTGATGTTACAGTTTCTCTACCTAATGGTACTAGAGTCCCTATCAAAAAACACAGGCACAGTACAAATTTCAGAACATTTAGTCTTGCATAATGTTTTACATGTTCCAACTTTTCATTTCAATCTTGTTAGTGTGAGTATTTAACTGCAAGATGATCATCATTCAGCTCATTTTTATTATGATCATTGTTTGATACATGCACATTTACAGGCCTTGACGATTGGTAAAGGTGTTCTTTTGCGTGGTTTATACATTTTACAAACTGCTGATTCTAATAAACATACCAACTTCATTGGATCTTTACAAGAAAATGGCAATATTTGGCATCAAAGCTTAGGACATCCATCTTCTTCTGTGTTAAATGAAGTTTATGGTATTTTGCAAATTCTTAAAAACATTATATCTTCTGAGCATTGCAGCATATGTCCATTAGCTAAGCAGAAATGTTTGCCATTTCATTCTAATCATCATTTGTTTTTGTCTCCTTTTGATTTAGTACATCTAGATATATGGGGACCATTTGCAATAGAATCTATAGAAGGATACAAGTATTTCTTAACTATTGTTGATGATTGTACTAGAGTTACGTGTGTTTATATGCTAAAAAATAAAAGTGATGTTTCTACTGTTTTTCCCATCTTTGTACAATATGTTCATACACAGTTTCAAACTTCTATTAAAGCAATACGTAGTGATAATGAACCTGAATTAGTTTTTAAAGATCTTGTTCATAAGCATGGAATGATACATTTTTTCTCATGTGCATATACACCACATCAAAACTCAGTTGTTGAAAGGAAGCATCATCATTTGTTAAATGTTGCACGAGCATTACTTTTTCAGTCTAATATTCCTTTGAAGTATTGGAGTGATTGCATAATCACAGTTGTTTTCTTAATAAATAGATTGCCTTCACCAGTTTTACAAAACAAATCACCTTTTCAGTTACTCATGCATAAAGAACCAGATTATAATTTTATGAAATCTTTTGGATGTTTATGCTATGTTTCAACTCATACTCGAAATAAGTTTACCCCTCGTGCAGATATATGTGTTTTTATAGGTTATTCCTCTGGTTATAAAGGATATAAAGTGTTGAATTTGAAAAAAAAAATGTGACAGTGACTAGAAACATAATTTTTCATGAATCCATCTTTCCATTTCAAGATTCAATTAATACTAGTTCCTCTGATTTCTTTCCTGCATTTGTATTACCTCTTTCTACTCCTGCAATGTTAGATAACACTCTTCTTTGCATTCATCTATATCTCCTACTCATATGCATTCATCTGTTAATGGAGATTGTATTGTGCCTCCTCAACTGGACTTTAGTACTTCTATATTGCCACAAGAAATTGTTTCTCCATATACAGGAACTACTCATACAATCATAGGCAAATCAAAACGTCAAGTGAAAGCTCCGGGTTATTTATCTGACTATCACTGTTCTCTCACACAACATACTCTCTCATCCTCTTTTTCTTCTACTCCTTCTAATCATTTTTATCATATATCCTCTGTTTTAACATACTCACACTTATTATCATCCTACCAGCCTTGTGTTCTTCCTTATTCATTGGATATAGAACCAACTACTTTTAAGCAAGCCATGATGTCCCCCAAATGAATTCATGCTATGAATGAGGAGCTCAACGCAATGGAAGACAACCATACCTAGACTGTTGAAACATTACCACCAAATAAAAATGTGGTGGGTTGCAAATGGGTTTTTAAAACTAAATACAATGCAAATGGAACTGTTGAGAGGTACAAGGCTCGCTTAGTGGCAAAGGGATATACTCGGCAAGAGGGTATAGATTTTACAGAAACCTTCTCTCCAGTTGCTAAGTTAGCAAGTGTGAAACTATTACCGGGTTTATCTGCAATCAAGGACTGGTCATTACATCAGTTAGATGTATCTAATGCCTTTTTATATGGTAGTTTGGATGAGGAGATTTACACGTCTCTTCCTCAAGGGTACACTACTTCAATTGGTTTTCTTCATGTTAATCCAGTATGCAAGTTGAAGAAATCAATATATGGATTGAAGCAGGCCTCACGCCAATGGTAATATTGTCTCTCTGATGTTCTCATTAAGGCAAGATATATACAATCACCATCTGATCACTCTTTGTTCATCAAGAATACTAGTGCATCATTCACAACAATTCTTATTTACGTATATGACATTATGATTGTATCTAGTAATCAAGATGCTGTAATGGCTATCAAGAGAACCTTACGCAATCATTTCAAGCTTAAAGACCTCGGTCCACTACGTTTCTTCTTAGGCTTGGAAATTGCAAGGAATAAAACTGGAATCTCAGTTTGCCCAACGAAATTATGCTCTCAATTTATTGGCAGACACTGGTTTACTTGCATATAAACCATCAACCATACCTATGGATCCAAGTTTAAAGCTCAGCAAGGAAACATGCACATTGTTAGATGATGCATCAAAATACAGAGAACTCATTGGCAGACTTCTTTATTTAACTATCACTCGGCCAGACATCACTTTTTCCATCCATAAACTGAGCCAATACATGTCAGCTCCAACTGATCTTCATCTTCAAGATGCATACAAATTTCTACGTTACATAAAATCAGACCCTCGCAAAGGTCTCTTCAAAATAACTAGAATAACTAGGTTAACTAAAATAACTAGAACAATTAAGTTAACTAGAATAACTAGGTTAGCTGGGTTAACTTGGTTAACTAAAATAACTAGTTTAACTTATATTGGATATACTATGTATAAATTTTTAGATTATCAATGTAAAATCTTAATATAATAAAAATAAGTGTTTGGTGCATATAACTTAAGATAAACAAGTATCTAATTATTATTTTGAAAAATATATCTTTGCTCCACAAAAAAAATCAAATTAGTATTATTTTTTATTTATCTAATTATTATTTAAATCAATATAATAACAATTTTTATTCAAAGAAAATTGTAATTAATTTATATTTAATTTTTATTGATTTAGGCCTATATTAGTTTTGATATTTTACTTTTTACTTTTTTACAATTTTTTTGTTTTAGAAACCTTCATTGAAGTTTTTTTGTCAATATTCTTATTTACATTTTATAATGATATGTTTTAACACTCCAAACATAACAATTTAATTTATATTAGAAAACTTTAATTTTGCTAATATTTTTAAGTTTTCTATTTGATTCATTGAATATATCTTATTTTATTTAATATTTTATATCAAGATTGCTAAAATAAATATTAAAATATGATTAATAATATTACTGTTAGATTATTTGTATTAATAAAATATTTATATTAAATGTTAATTTCATATTTTATTATATTTTTAAATAATTTGAAGTAATTTTTCAGTTTTATCTATTTTACAATATATTAATAGATTTAGAAAATATATTTATTTAATCTACTTAAATAGATACAATATTAATCATTTAAAAAAAATTAAAATAAAAATCAAATATATTAAAAACTAAATTTAGAACTAAAAATTTTCAAAAAATTCAAAAAACTTTTAAATTTTCTGATAATTATTTAATTTTCTAAAAAGTTTTAATATTTTCTTTTTAATTTATTCAAATAAATTTATAAAATTTTAGGAGTTCTAAATAAATTTATATAAAAAAATTTAAAATTGTTTAAAAAAAAATTAAATTTTCTAAATTTTACTAAATTTTCAAAATACAAGCATGTTGATTTAATTGTTTAAACTACGTAGACGGTGTATAACTAGGTTTGGGGATAACTTTGTTTACATACAAGCATGTTGATTTAATTGTTTAACTAAGTTGAACTGGGGATAACTATGTAAATGTAATAGTTTAACTAAGTATAATTGATGATAACTATGTACATAAAATAGTTTAACTATGTTTAACATCGAATAACTACTTGATGATTATCCAATAATTTCTGGTTTTTTTTGTTTTGATTTTTTGTAGGCTTCTGAGCCAATGCAGCCGCTAGATTTTTGGTTCTCACCAAATAAATTCTCGTTGTATCCGAAGATTCAAACGAGGTGTCATCTCAATGATGTTGTCACCTTAATTAAAGGCGTAGGGGAAACCACTTTGAAGAAATCGGTACGCATGGTCTAGGAGATGTTGATGTTGAACTGGAGGAAACTGGTGCGCAGGAAGCTGGTACGCAGGAAGCTGGTACGCAGGAAGCTGGTACACAAGAAACTGGTACGTATGGTCTAAGAGATGCTCTTGAGGCACTACTTAAGGTCGCTATCAAGGAGGAAAAAACTAATTTAACTAGGCTTATTGTAGTTGTCGGTAAGGAAGTAGTGGACAAGATGATGGCAAATGTGACGAGGGAGGAGGCTACTGTTAAGGAAAAGGAGGCTCAAGAAGCAGCAGCCAAAAAGGCTGCTCTAGAGGAAGCGATGTTGGTTGATGCGAAAACGAAAGAGGCTGAGTTGGCTAAGGAGGCTGAAGTTGTTAAGGAGGAAAGAGAAGTAGTTGTGACTGAGGAGGCTGAAGCTGTTCGGGAGGGAAGATAAGTGGTTGCGGCTAAGGAGGCAATCCTTGGTAAGAAGCAATCCTGGTAAAAAGCATAGACCGAAGCTACAAATCACAAAGAGTATGTTCAATAAACTTGTCAAGAGAGAACCAAAGAAGAACTTGGCATTGTTGGGAGAACCTTACACACAGGAAAAGAAGAAGGAAACAAAGGAGGAAAATGAGCAAAAGAAGAAGGAAAAAAAGGAAAAGAAGAAGCAAAAGAAGGAAAATGGCATTGTTTAAAATACTTATTTTTGAAGACTTTTTCAAATGTCTAGGATGTTTGAAGACTTTTTTGAAGACTTATGTTTAAATGTCTAGGATGTTTTGAAAAGACTTATGTTTTAAGATTGAGTTCAACTGTGAATAATTAGGTTTAACTAGATATATAACATATATTAAGTGCGCCGCCAAATAGAATAACTAGGTTTAACTTGCCGACAAAACTGACAAGTGCGCCGCCAAAATAGAATAACTAGAAATAACTAGTTTTAACTTGCCGACAAAGCTGACAAGTGCGCCGCCAAAACAGAATAACTAGGAATAACTACATTTAACTATTCAATTATTAGAACATAGTTGTCCTAGTTATCTAGTTATTATTTTCCTACATAGTATGACTTTTGACCAAAAACAATAAAACTAGTTAAATTGTAGTTTCAATTTAAGTTTTCTAGATAAACCACATTGAATATACAATCAAAGTACATTTAACATGTTTTTGTATAAAAATATTTCTAAAAATGTATTAGTTACAACAATTAGGAAATTCAAGCGCCTATTTTTTAAAACAATGCCTAATAGTGTAAAATATTATATGCAAAAGTTGAAATAGGTAGAAATAATTTCACAAAAATTTATTACATAACTCCAAAATGATTAATACATCAAAAATTTGATGTAGACTCCTCCCATATCGTAAGCAAATCACAAATAATGATTTACATATATTTTTTCATTTTTGACATAATTGTCATTGTTTTTGCAAAAAAAAAAAAGAACACAAATTACAAACATTACTAATTAAACTTAGTTATTACAATTGTAAAAATTAAAAAGTATAAAAAGCCCCTGATTTTTTTTTTAAAATGCATAAATTACAACAATTACTACTAGTTAAACATAGTTATCCCTAGTTATCACTAGTTCCAACATTATCACTTGTGAAAAAACGTCCAAGTACAAGTTGGTATTATGTTAGTCTTTTGATTTTTTCTTCACTTAGTATAAGAAGTTAAAGGATAAATAACAAATCAAAAGCATACACTCATAACCAAAAAAAAAACTTCATATTACATCATTTCATAAGATATCTCAGTTTCTAACCTGTTAAACAAAAAAAAAACAAACAATAGAAACACCAAACACACCTACAACCAAGCCCCAAACATCATCGTGTAGAAAACCTACCACATATCCAAGCCAACGAACCGACCAACATAACAACAAACTCAAACTTCTGCAACCTATCATATGAGTATTCACTGCCTACAGACTTATGTTGAAATGCAATCTTCACCTTCTGCTTCAATTCATCCTCTAACTTCTCCAACTCTTTCTTTTGAACCTCTACTTTTTTCTTGATTTCTTGTTGCAACACTTCAAAATCTTCTGCAAGTCTTGCATAATTTGCATTACACAGTCTAATCTCTTCAAGTAAAGTTTCATCACCCCATTTGAATAGGTGAGGCTCGGTTTTTCTCTGCAAACAAACAAGATTATGTGAGACTCGATTTTTCTCTGCAAACAAACAAGATTATAATCTATGCAAAGTGCAACTACCTTAAACCTATGCAACTACAAAAATTGACTCTTATAATTTCTGCAAAGTGCAAACCTACTCGATCTTACCTCATGTCCAACCACGCATCGATAGAATCTCCAGTATGGGTTTTCGTTTGTCTTGGACGTTAGCGTAATAACTCTTTCTCCACACCAACATTTTGTTGGCACACCGAGCACACGATTGCGTGAGGAGAGGTGGCTCGAGGCCGAGGAACAATTTCTCATCCTTCAATTCGTTTTTAGTTAACCTAGTAAATGTAGTTAAATCTAGTTATCCCCAGTTAAACCAGTAAACGTAGTTAAACCCAATTATCTCAAGTTAAACTAGTAAGCGTAGTTAAACCCAGTTATGTCAAGTTATACTATTTCGCAAAATTGTTCTTCATCACCATTCATATCGATTTCCACATATGAAACCACAAAATTATGGGTTATACCCTATTAGACTAACACAACATGTAATTTCAGCTATGGGTATCTAAGATTCGGAATTAAAATCTCTAAAACTCAACTCAATCACTATTTTAAATCCCTAAATCCCTAACCCAAAATTAAAGAAAGTAAGAGAAGAATCTGAGTGATGCAGATAAACAGAATTTCAATTGCATAATAAAACAGAACCAATGTTCAATGCAAAACAAAGATTGTCCTCCTCATTAGCAAATAATCCACAAAGTAGAAGGAATTCTTACACTAAATGAAGAATCAAACATAAAACCAGAGAGAAATTAGAGAAAGAGAAACAAACTAATTTTCATCGATATATCCTAAATCTTCAACTTCCTCTGTGTTATAAACCCCATGATCTCCTTTTAATCTCATCCATTCATTTCTTCTAATCTCCACCGTACACGTGTCTTCTCCTTTTGATCTCAATTTTCCTGTATCAAATCTCTCTTCTCTTGAAAACCTTGTCCTCAAGGTTTATATGAGAAAATCATCCATGGATGGCCACTAGAGATTCACATAAATGGGAGGAACTTGTGATTGGAAGCACTAGGTGCTTCATCTGGTGGTCTTGGAGAAGACCCATAAGGAAACTCAAGTAGTGTTTGTAAATGACTGTGCATCACTTGCTAACAGTCACCAAACAAAACCAAAATGACCAACATAATGTGACCATCTTGCAAATGAGTTTTCATCCAAATCAACTCAGCATCACTATCAATTGAACTATATCCATCTTCTGCTAAATTCCTACTAGCTACGTCATGATTTTTAGATTGCAATAACTTGGTACCTCCATCATCATACTCGAAGTTTATAGCAACTAACGTCTCCGCCGTTGGCTTCTCAACTCGCTGGTACCTATCCATCTTGGTAGCGCCACAACGTTCAAAGTTAGATTGTAAGTGTAACATAATCCCAAGTTGAACCACACAACCAGATTCTTCTCTATTGCATAGGTCACATAATAACCCTCTCATGAAAATTCCTTCAGATGATTGCTCTTCAACCCCAACAAATAAAATCTTAAATTTAAACCTCCATTTGTGCTTCACTTGAAACCGAATATCACCAAGAGTATATAGTTTTAAGCTACTTACCAAAAATCTCAACCACAATGTGCAAAGCTTCTATTTGTACATAAATTCCAGCCACTTCCAAAGATGTCCCAAGCTTGTCTTGTTTAGCTTAACCATCTCTACCTCATGCAAATTCTCCTTATTGACACTGAAGTTGTGAAATATAAACTGAACATATGTTTTACCACACAACTTATGCCTACTTAAAGGAGAGTTAATGTCCAAGATGTCAATTGCTAGATGTATACGCTTTTGTGAAGTCATTCTCTGCAGATTTTTGGTTTCAAACTTAAACTTCCAGGTCTTGAAAAGAAAACTCCATCGTTCACTACTATGCTTATCTCTTCTTCTCTTATTAAGCATGTTGTCTAATACTTGGTGTACATTGAAATGTGTATTGACAATAGTCAATCCATGATGCCTCACATCCCAATCTTTGACACCAAACTCATGTTGCAAATTCTCTATCATTACCACGTCAACTGTGAAGTTCTTCTTTCCATTCATTTCTTCTTCGTTGTGTATATTCTTGAACCATGAAATCATTATTATTTCCATTGTGGTTAATCTCCTCTGTCTTGTGTTTCCTTGGCTGAGGTTTTTGTCAAAATAAACTTCTACCAACTCGATAAGCCTTCTCCAATCAAAATCAGAACTAAACAGTAAACTAACATTCGTACCTTTATTGGCTGTTGTTTCTTCTTCACAAGAAAAATTGTTATACTTTCATTTCTTCTTCCTCGGCCATATTTTCTTTATGTCAAGTAGTTTCTTATTAGACCTTAGCCAAGCTTTTGATTGCTTCTCTTATTTGAATTTGAGCATCCACGTTTTTGGAAATAAGATCATCCTTTCTTGATATCCCTTGTATCCTCTTACAGACATTTCCTCAAACACTTGGTGTGCTACAAGTAAATTTTCAAATTCTACCACTTCAAAGCCATTGTTCTCACCACCAACAGCAATCAAAAGACTTAACACGCTACAAAGGCTAGGTTCCATGTCAAGATTGTATACCTCAAGATATGGAGCTGTTTTTGTTTCAACAGAAATTGATTCTTCGTCTTGAATCATATTTGTAACGTTTGTATCTTCTTCTTTTAAAATATTTTCAGCTTCCACATCACAATGTAGTTCCTTTCTTCTAGTTTCAAGTTTCATGGATTCAACAATTTTTCAAGGTCATCATTCGAGAGATGATCTTCCTCATTATCTATCATCAAAATCACTGAATTTCCTCAAAGACCTTTCTCTTGCGATTTTTCAATTGTGAAACCCTAGTTGTCTCTAAAATCAAACGCTTCAATCGCTGAATCAACTCCAACTCGTCCAACTGATTTATGATATTATCAGCCATAGATTATGAGGTTCGTCTTTGGTAGGATACCTTTGATGCAGATAAATTGAATTTCAATTGAAAAATAAAACATAACCAATGTTCAATGCAAAACAAAGATTCTCCTACTCATTAGCAAATGTTGATACCAGGTTTAGCACCTGCTCCCAAAAGCCCATTTCGACGTAAGGCCCAGC
>OVBE01002691.1:0-29629 GCA_900406425.1 Iberis pinnata
GGGAAACTAACAGCAATCAACTTAGGCATAAGGGGGAAAACAGGAATTCAACACCAACGTCTACAGCTCCGCCTCTGCCTATTGCTCAACTTGATCATGAAACAGCATCGATTTCTTCTGCAGACAATTTTGTCTCTGTGATTCAGCTTGCAACATCTTCTTCTGCAGTTAATGAATCTGCATCTTTGCCAGAATGTGTCCCATAAGTAACTGAATCAAACGTCACTCCTCTGGCACCTGATATTGAGCCTAATGTTTCTCTCGGTAGAAGACATAGACTGAAAAAGACACCAACAAAATTTTCAGATTATGTACCAATGTTCTGCATCAAATTGAATCATCCTCCACTCCTTATCCAATTCATGATTATATAACCAACTCTCGTTATCTAATACATACAACACCTACGCCGCTGCAGTGATTACTTCTTTCGAACCGAAACACTACAAACACGTTGTTCTTCACGAACATTGGAGAAAGGCTATGCAAGATGAAATTCAATCTCTAGAAGACAATTGCACTTGGACAGTTGAGGATCTCCCATTGGGCAAGACTGCTCTCGGTTGTAAATGGGTTTACCGCGTTAAGCACAAAGCAGATGGCTCATTAGAACGCTACAAGGCTCGTCTCGTTGTTCTTGGGAATAACCAAACTTCTGGTGTCGATTATACCAATACTTTTGCTCTGGTCGCCAAGATGGTAACTGTAAGAACATTCCTACAACAAGCCGCGTCTCTTGATTGGAAAGTCCATCAAATGGACGTTCACAATGCTTTTCTTCACGGTGATCTACAAGAAGAGGTTTATATGAGATTTCCACCGGGATTCCGAACAACCGCCACAACCAAGGTATGTCGATTAAGAAAATCCCTATATGGTCTTAAACAAGCACCGTGTTGTTGGTTTGCAAAGCTTAACTCCGCTCTCCGCCACTACGGGTTTAGGAAAAATCTATCCGATTATTCTCTTTTCACTTATACAAGGGATAACACACGCCTTCACGTTCTGGTCTACGTCGATGACTTGATAGTAACGGGTACTTTTGTGGATGCCATCATCGCGTTTAAGTCCTATTTAAGATCTTGTTTTCATATGAAAGATCTTGGTATTCTTCGTTATTTCCTTGGCATTGATGTTCTCCATAACCCCACTGGTATTTATCTCTGTCAAAGGAAATATATACTTGATATTATAGCTGAAACAGGTTTGTTGGGAGTTAAAACTGTAGCTTTTCCATTGGAGCAAAATCAAAAATTGGCTTTAGCAACAAACGATGCCTTTCATGATCCATCACTGTAAATGCGATTAATAGGAAGACTTATTTATTTAAGTGTCACACGGCCAGAGCTTTCATTTGTGATCCATCATCTATCTCAGTTCATGTCCTATCCTCAGACACCTCATTGGCACATCGCGTTACACGTTGTCAAATACCTTAAAATGCGTCCCGGACAAGGTATCTTACTTCGTGCTAAAACTCCTCTCTTATTGTCTGCTTGGTGTGATTATGATTGGGGTTCATGTTCTCTAACGCGACGTTCTTTAACGGGTTGGTTTATTCAACTTGGCGGTTCACCTATATCTTGGAAGACGAGAAAACACGATGTCGTCTCCCGCTCCTCAGCTGAAGCAGAATATAGAGCGATGGCGGACACCATCTTGGAGTTACTTTGGATGAGTGACTTACTCCCTACGATGGGTATCTCTTGCTCTTATCCGATTCCTTTACATTCAGACAGCCTCTCGGCGATTAATTTTGCTGCCAATCCGGTTTATCATGCTCGCACTAAGCATGTTGGTCTTGATTGTCATTTCATACGGGATGAGATCATCCGAGGGATTATTTGCACTAAACATGTATCTACAAAGTCTCAACTCGCAGATATTATGACTAAGGAACTTGGCAAGAAAGAGTTCGAAGCATTCCTTGTCAAGTTGGGTGTTTGCGATGTCCACGCACCATCTTGAGAGGGGGTATTGGGCCCTTATTAGGCCCACCATTATTGTATGAGTAAATTATAACTCAATGCTTATTTAAACATGTACAGAACGATTTTGTGTAATTATCAGAGATTATCATAAACCTACTCTCACTTCCTCTAAGTTTTACAAATTTGAAAAGGGATCCCACCATTGAATGAATATGATATTTGGAAAAAGAAGGTTACGTGAATTAGCGTTCATATAAATTGGAAGACTAATTATATTGTCAAACGCAACAATTTTGGGTATGAAGATGATTTGTGATCAAAAGGAATGGAGGTTGTTCTTGCCACAATAGGAGCATGTTAATGCTTAATCAAAAGGTTTAACATGAATAATGTCAAGCATGTAGGCATTCCACTTTTAAATATCTTCAAGTTACGTAAGTAAAATTTTCCATCTTATGAGAAAAAAAGACGTTGAAATATGTGCCCTACTCTTAAATGGTAGGACATTTGATGTATGCAACGCTGTGTATAAGAAAATTTCTCAGTGTTGTGACCATGTACCTATTCAATTTTGTAAAAGAACACTTGAAAATTGTCAAATGGAAACTACATCATTGTTAAGGTATGATTCTTCTTTAACTTTTAAACGAGGTATTACGGGGGAGCAATGACAATCCTGAAAGGTTATATAGAGTTTGATATGGTAGGAGATCTTGATAATAGGATATCTACTTCAAATTAAATTTTCACACTTGCCGACTCGTGGCAATCCAACTTGCATAAGTGTGTAACGTTCTCAACAATTAAATTAAATTTATTTCTGGTAGTGATGCTAGAAAAGAACTTGTGTGGCTAAATCATTTTCTTCAAGAATTGGGATTTCCGCTAGGAGAATACATCATTCATTGTGATAGCCAGAGTGCTATGGATGTTAGCAAGAATTTTATTTACAATTCATAGACAAAGCATTTCGATATCGATATCATTGGTTTAGAGAAATAGTCGAACAAAAAGATTTGAAACTCTTGAAAATCGAACAAGCGAAAATCCTGTAGATATGCTGCCAAAGGTGGTGTCATGTGAAAAATAAAAATTGTGTGCTATATAGTTGGATTGAGAAATATTTAACCAAATCTAGAAGAAGAGATTTGGTATGTCCAGATTTATGGTCAACCCAAATATTGATACCTTGGCTACGCGGTAATCGGCGGAAATGGTCACCTACCACACCGCTTTCACACTAAGTGTTCACACTGAAAGACTGCTCATAAGCTTCATATTCATCCTCAAACAAGAACACAAAACATATGAAATTAAATTTCTTAACGGTTTCAGTTTTCTTGTTATAGTTGAGTATGAGAGTTACTCTTGCTATTGTAATTCTATTTCGCGAGTTAATAGAAGAAATTATGATCCAATGATAGTATTGATCTTGATATATGCTTGTATAAAAGAAAATCTCGGTGTAACCTTCGAAGAACAAGAAAACTTTAATACAAGATTTCTTCACAACTTGGATGCTTGAGTAGTATGTGTGTTGATGTCGTTTTTGGTTGATGGTGTGCTTTGATGTTAGCCATAAAAATTTTCTTAACTGGAAAATGAGAGAAAGGATATTGGTTTATTATTAGAGTTCACATAAGACACAATTACACAAAAAGAAGGAAATGACACGTCTGATTGACAACGGTATCAATGCTCATGCTTTATCACAGATTCCAAGGAGCTACAAGGACTGATTCAAGAATCGGCAGATTGGCCAATGTTTGCATCGGAGCTACTTGCATTTACTACACTTCAACGTTTTTTCCCCGATTTTACACTGATTCACCAATCAAGAACAACGAATACATAGGCGGATTGGCTAGCTAAGACAGCAAGACGACGCACAAGGATTTTTTTCTTTTGTTGATAAGAATTATCTCATGTGGACCGCAAAACATCGTGTTATTCGTTATAATGAATTTTTATTTTTGATTTAAAAAAACATATGTCAAGATTTTGAATCTAAAATCAATAAAAAAAATTAATAAAAAAACATAATAAACTAAGTTATATGTATATGGTGAACATAACACTTAAAAAGTTACTCACCGTTCTTGTTGCATATTATAATAGGTTATTAGTAACACTAAATTGTATTATAAACCATAAAAAGTTATTAAATATGGAATTAATGAAAAAATTGTTAATTAAAAGCTGAAACTGGTTTAACACGGTTCAATTGTATCGCCGATTTTCAGGTTTTTGCTAGTGTAATCCAAGTTTTAAGTCGGTTCAATTAGATTTGAGTTTTATCATTGAGCCAACATGTATACTCCTCCAATACAGGGTTGAACTCGGTCGGATCTCCAGTTCGGTACGACTTTCAAAGCACTGGTCTTAACCAATCAGACCATTAGACTCTAGCGTGTATAGATTGGTGTTTGGTAGTCTTATTGCCTTGGTCAATATATATTTAAATTCATCAGATTTTTCATAAACAACTCCTAAGAAGATGAGTATAAAAATGTTAACATTTAATTCCAAATGTCCATTCTACAATAAGGGCAATACACATTAGTGTCTAACCAAGGCAATAAGCATATGGAATGAAACTTATGGGCACATGGTAGGTGAACCAATGTCTCACCGGTGTTGAACTGGTCTAGGCATATTGCACAATCTTGCTGTTCCCTAACTCGCCACCCGAACCATTCGATAAGCCTTCTTCGGCTTTGCTTAACCCCAACCACCTCTTTTGGTAACTCCCTTTGAAATTTACCTCTCTTTTGCTCCGACTTAGTCACTTTTTCTTTACCATTTTGCCTGAACTTAAAAAATTCAAAGAACATTTCAAGCAATGTCAAATTTGGTAGCCTTAGAAGCTGCCTAGTGGGTTTCTAGTTAAGTTTCCACTAAACATAAAATAGAGAAAGTATTTGCTAAAATGCGCATAACAATAATTGTCCGACAAAAGGCTATCTTACAATGATATATGCTCATGTGACACCACATGTTTGTGAATTATTATAAGAATACATCATCATGCGTCATTATCATGGAATAAATGCGAAAGGCTGGAGCTTTTGTTGGGCGCATTTTAAGAATTAGGATTTTGGTATTGTTATCATACGCTTGTATAACCAAAATCGAACCTTCTTCGTGAGTTTCTAAGCCGCTCGTCTAACCTCTCCTTAGCTTCTTTGGCTGCTCCGTCGAGTTTCTCGTCGTTTTCATTGTCGTCACCATAAGATGTGTTCCTAACATTTCTCTCCTGATACAAAATCCCAAAAGTTTCAATCTTTCCCAAGAAAATTAATGTTTAAAACTTTAATAATATTATAATATTGTAGACGTTTTAAAATACCGAGAAGGAAACGTGAGCCTGGTGACTCTCGTGATTGGTTGTGTAGAGAGAGAATGATGGTCGCCGAGTCCAGACGTGTCCGGTAGCTGCCGCCACAGATGTCGTGTTGGATAACTCAAACGGTGGAGCACCACCATGGAACCGCCGCCTCCTTGCGCACTCAACTCCGGGAAGCATACCAGCCATAGCTTTATTCTTGTTGTCAATTTAGTTTGCTGAGAGAGAGAGAGAAAGAAATGACCGGAAGGCTTCAAGTATTTATACCACTAATAATTGAGAGCAATTTTCGTAAATGGAAAATATAAAAACGGGTTATTTAATAGAAACGCAAAGTTTGGTTTTCAATAAACTAACTTCTTCTTTTCTTTAACACCATAATTTCCTTTTTGCCTAACCTTTAAATAAAGAATGAGTTAAAATTGTTTACATGCAATGCCAATGAAAGAACTACCACGGGTCCATCATGAAATCAAGTCCATCATATTTTTCTTTTATTTTTTGTCCTAATTGGATTGACAAGATCTGATTCATAATTATTTACTATAATCAGAGTTTTTCAGCTACGCAAAGTCGAATTCACGTAGAAAAGAGTACAAAGATGGATTTTTAACCACTTGACCAAAATTAGTTAATTTTCTATTTATTAATATTATATACTTTTATAGGTTAGTTTATCCCAAATTAAAATTATGATATCTAAATTTGGATAGCAATGGATCCATAACAGCCAAAAATTTGAAAATTTTGAATTTAATCTTGAATAAATTTGCAAATAGGATATCTTTATGTTTTCTAATTTGAAAATAAAATATTTCACAAATCAAATTGAAAATAGAGTATTTTCATCATATTAAATTATTTTCAACCCCAATTTAAATATAGGATAAATTATTTATTAATATTTTTAAAAAATTAAATTGATCGTGTATTATTAATATATTACTAAAATTGAAAACACCAAAGATTAAAAAGAATATTAAACATTAATGAGCTAAATCACCTATTGAGTTCCAAAAGTATCTATTGAATGTTGCATCAAGTTCACATATTCAACAATTTCGTTCACAAAAATAATTTTTGAGCACAAATTCGATTCGTGTGAATGACTTGCATTCACAAATAAAACATCAATGATGAGAAAAAGTTTTAAGTGAATATTTGTTTCACATTCATTCACAGATTCAACTTTGTCATTCACAAAAATAAATTTTGATTCACATATTATACACGTACAAAATATTAGTTATTTGGTCACTAAAATAATTGTGTCAAAAATTTCCAATTTTAATTACCTCTTATGCATTTTTTTTTGACACCGCCTCTTATGCATATGTGGAAAAAATAATTAAATCATTAATATTTTGTTTCCTTTTTATTTTCATATTAAAGGTTTCTTTATTAGGCTAATTTGCGAAATAGCAATAGCATCGAAGAAATTAAGAGAATGTACAATTTTTTGTATAATTGGTTTTCTGGAGATAATATGCACGCGATATCTCCACTCGCCCTTTCGGTGGTGTACACGCGCTTCAAAGAAAAGGAGGGTAGGCCAGCTGTATCTGATTCCATGTCAGGCGGCTCTGTCAAATCAGAGATGTCTTCTCCGTCTGTTTTAATTGTATCCTAACAAAAGAAGTAAACAATTCGAATTTTCCCCCCAAAAGAGGAGGAGGGCGAAGTTGGATTTCTATATTAGGGATAGTAATTTAGGTATTTGTCTGTAGAAACAAAACACTGAGTCCAATGGATAGTATACCAAACACGGCGCCGGTGGAGGGGGTAAGAAGATTATCGGTTGTAAGTTTTTCTGGTTATATATATTGTTGGACTTAGTAACTTAAGCGGAGAAGGTACAATTTAATTATCCTATCTCGACACAGTAAACTTGCCCAGAGACTTACCTGGGAGGACGATAAATAGTAAAAATTGAGAAAATTAAAACGAGCTTCATTAAAGAGTATAAGCTGTTAAAACAAATTCTAATAAGAAATTCGAAAGTAGAACGGAAACCTCTCAAATCACCCCATCCCTACATAGAATCTAAGCAGTAAGCAATGGAAAAGGAAACTCTGGTCCGCTAATGTTGAGCATGCCATACGTATGATAAAGAAGCAACTCGTTTTGGTATACGACCTACTTGTACAGTTAGACAGAATTCATAAGATATTAGGATAAAAGGAGAACATAAACCGGAACATAAAGAGACAATTAAACCCAAATATGACAATGATAAACCCAAGAAATGAACCCTGAAAACGAACATTAAACCCTACATATGCCCACAAATTATCTCAACAACACTAAGCATTGTAAACCCAAACAAGAAACCCTAAAATATAAACCCTACACCCTAAATATAAACCCTAAACCCTAAATATAAACCCTAAATATAAACTATAAACCCAAAAAATAAACCCAAATTGTAATAAAGAAGCTTCAGTTTAGCAGTTTATATATTAATGACAATATACTAAATGTTCTCATTATTTTGATGATTTGCAGTTGAGTAATCAAGACTTAGTCAGAGTTGTGGTGGGAAACTGGATGAAAATGCCAACTAGAAAATGGTCGTTCATACGCAAAAAAAGTGAGGAGATAAAGCAAATACGAATTTACCTTGGCATGTCATATGGAGAACTTGTCAATCTGGTTGCGAGGACTATTGATTTCCGAGGCTCGTTTATAAATATGATTATGTCCTATGAGTATCCTCAATGGATGTTGGTAGGGGAAGACAATCAAGTAGATCCGCAATATATAAAGGGGCAGGAGGATGTGCGTGTCTTTTTGAAAATGCGTAGGAACATAGAGGAAGTGGATCTGTTTGTGACAATTAAACCAGAATTTGCGGGTAATGCGGGAACTAGTTTTTGTTTGTGGGAGAAAACACCAAACTACGAAAGGTCTGCAAACGAGGATGACACAACAAACGATGAAACGTACAACGACAGAAGTAGCTATTACTTTCAGGAAAATGCAATGCAAGCATCAGAGGGAGGAGAGGCAGATGACACTTTAGAAGCTAAGACCCATAGAGAGGATGCAACCAGTTGCTACGAGTCTGATGAAGATGAAGTTGAACTGATACGACTAGTAGATGTACCGAGTACCTATAGTGATAGTTTGACTACTCCTGTGACTATAGAAGGTGGACCTAGTAGGAGAAATCGCATAGATGTCAAAGGGGAAGGTATTGTTCAGGAGGACGATGTGAATGTACACCCAGATCCACCGGTTCTGGACATGAGAACATTACCTGTACAAGAAGAGATGGTGGAAGAGGCAAAGATGTTGCCCAAACTGCAATTATCAAGGATAGAGGACACCACTTTGTGGCAAGAAGAATTTTTCAGACCTCATCTGAGTCAAGCGGTACAATAAGCGATGAAGATTGTGTGGTGTGTTTCATCCGGGTAATTCCTTGGTGGGTAAAAAACGATGAAGACGGTGAGAACATTTTTTCCCTGACATAAACGATCCAGCACTTTTTAGTTGGGACGTACCCCCAGTTTTCAACGATTTGAACACAGAAGATACAAAATTACTTCCATGATACATCGTATATCGGATATGGTAGACATATGGTAATAAGTTTGATCATGTACGTAAGAGTTGATGAGAACTTGTTATTTAAATGTGCAGGCGTAGATGGAGCTTTGTTTGACATCGATTACGAGGGAGACAAGATATTTTTTGGCCGTGTGTTCAGGAACAAAGTCGATTGCAAAATTAAAATTGCAATAAATGCCATAAACAGAAAATTTAACTTCAAAACAACATGGTCTTCACCAGATTGCATGGTCCTCAAATGCACATCGAGTGTATGCCTGTGGCGCATCTACGCTGCGAGGGTGGACATCTCTGACAATTTCTAAATCAGATCAGCGACGTTCGAGCATTGTTGTACAATAGATGAGCGACGAAATTATCATAAATTAGCAACAACCCAAGTAATTGCTGAATTGGTTGCTAAGCATTACTCGTTATCTGATACCATTCTGTTGCCCCCTCTGCGATCGGCGGACTCATAAGATTTTTCTTCTTCATCTGAAAATGAAATTCTGTTAGTTTTGGAGTGCACAAAACTGCAGATTACATAGGGAATGTAATAATGTGCCTTTTGTACCAGTGACAGGGTTCTCTCTAACAGGCTGATCATCTCCATTTTTTACTGACATAACCGGTTTTCAATTCAGTTAACAACTTCTCAAACTTCTGATCGATGTGGTTGATGACACTTATGTTATACCCTTCCAGAATTGGTAGGGTTTGCTCTTTGATGAGGTCAGCAACCTTACGGACAAATAGGTCATGATCGAAAGGCACAGCTACTTGATCATGTGAAGAGGGTTTTGCACGGGATGGTCTCTCCTCCGGTCCTTGTTCACAGTCATTAGCGGCATCGCTCTCGCTACCTGACTCATCGTCCTCCCTCTGTGATTTATGGTGCCTTTCTTGTGCTTCGATGACATCACAAGCCCGCAAACCACCAATCCAAGAGTTGATTTCAAAAGGGAAATCTTCTTATATTAAAGTTAGAAGGTAGTCAACATACGCATCAGGCTTGTCATCATCGATTTCAGTTTCCTCCACTAACTCTGCGGCTTCTTTACGTAGCAATGAAATGATAGGAACATGTGTAATCAGCATGTAAGAGAATCAGAACATGATAGACTATATGGATATACAGAGTACTGAGTTTATTATAGTATACTGGCTATCGTAAGAACAGAAACTCACTTCACCAACTGCATCTAAAGACCGGAACGTTTTGTTCTTCAAGTGGAGACTCATTTGACTTATAAAAGCAACCATCTCCTCGATAGATGCACCTCTTTCGACCATGGACTGAAGTATGGTATTTTGAACTATTGGAGGACAGCATGCGACTGTCACCAGGATCATCGCATGGGCAAAACCTTGTATCGAAGTGGTTGCTTGGGTGTAGTTGAAAGGATCTTTGGACTTTATGCTCTCAACAGTTAGGTAGAAGGATTCCCTTCCCCATAGGTAGTTCATAAAATCTTCAAGGTCAAGGAGGTGGTGAACCCTTTCTTTTGTTATCTGCGTATTTTTTGATATTGGGCACAATATCCCATCGACAAGAAACAGTAGCGATAAGCAAAGCCTTGTAAGTCGGTCCTTCGACTTGGTTCCCTCTAGCAGCTGTCGGTGAATCCACGAGGCAGTGGGTTTTGTTTCACTGCCAAATAGCTTCACCCAAACGCTCTCGAGACTCGTGCTTGCTTTACCCTTTCTTTTTTTAAGTTTTTGAAGGCGTAATTTCTTAGCCTCCTCGTTCTCCTGACCGCACTTCAATCCTGTGACAACAGAAAATTCTTGAATACCATAGCGTATGGGTTTCCTAGCAAAAACCCACTATAGCTCGTTTTCTTTCTTCGTAACTAACTGCCTTGATAGTAGGTAGTGTAGAAAGACGAGGGAGAATTCGTGATTCTCCATTTGCAAAATCATCTTGAATTGTGAATTCATTACGAATTCCAAGTCTTCAGGATCTAATGCCTACTTAATGTGCTGAACTGCCCGAAGATTAAAATACTTATTGACCCTAGCACTTCCCCCAGGCTCATGGTTTAATTCAAATAGCCTTAGAGGAAGTTCGTGGCCGGTTCCTTCTTCCATCTACACTGCAATGGCAATGGCACAGACAGTCAATACTCATACTATTGAAACAAGTACTCAATATACTCAATACAAAGAAAACTACATATATGTGTACCCATTGGGGAACGCACATAACAGTTACATAGTTTCTAACCACAATAACCAAAAATAAGATGCAAGAGAAGAAAATTTGTTTAAACGCGAGTTTGCAGGCATGCAAGTTATAGGAAGAGAGGATAATTTTAAAAATTGGTATGCGTTATAAGAATTGAACCGGTTCTGATAATAGGTTAACAAATCCCGAATTAGAAAATCTCTGAGAAGAAGCATTACGAAATAAAACAAGATTGTGCAGCGAAATAGGTAACGCCTAATTATCTATCCCTATATTTTACAAATTTGGGGCAATATCAATCTGTTTACTAAAATTAACGTAATAGTGAAGTGTAATTTACCTTCGTTAAGAAAACCTAATATGAGTTCTGTGAAGTGGGTTTTTGCTTTGAAGAATCTTTGCGACCTTTTACGGTGGTTACTGTTCAAGTATTGTTCCCTGTTTTCAGATGCTTTCAATATTTAGAAATGAGGCAGTCGGTTTCAATTTGATTTAAGTTGTAGCAGTTGAGAAATGTTATGAAGGAAGTTATGGTTGACGGTTCAGTTTTCTCAGCATCAATTACCAGGAGAGAGAAGACGAAGTTCAAAGATGAATGGAAAACAAATAATTATTCTTCTGATAAAGTTAGTCTAGGGAAATAGAGTAACTGTTTCGACTGATAGGGGTTATATCAGTTATATTCTATAATGTCGAAGGAGAGAGAGATAGCATAGGTTTAGGTGTTATTTAGTGAAATATATGATATATTACTATTATCCAATGCAATTACCCTTCTTTATTTGAAGAGAAAATTAGTCAGAGTAACCCAACATTTTGCGTTTATAACTCAGATGATCCTCGACGTCACCCCTTACTAGAATAACCCAACATTTTGGGTAAAAGGTCAAAAATACCAGAGTTTTTGAAGAAACTACAATTTTGCCATTTTGAATTATTTTTACAACCAAAAATCCTAAAATTATTATTTCAACTTAAATTCCAAAATTAATTATATCAACTTAAATCCCTAAAATTATTATTTCTTATTCGTTCTTCGTCGTTGCTGATTTTTGAGTTTTTCAACTGTCTTCGCCGTTTTCGCCATCGTCATTCTCATCTCAGTCTTCGTCTTCGCCGTTACCTACTGTCTGAGTTCGTCTTCGCCATCTTCATTTGCGTCTCCGTCTTCACTATCCTCATTTGCGTCTCCGTATTCGTCGTTCGTTGTAGGGTTTTTAGATATTTCGTCGGCCGTTTTTTGGTCTTCGACATACATTTCCTCTTTTTTTCTTCTTCGCTTTGACTTCGGAGGTTAGCTGTTCTTCGCCGTTTTTTTGTTTCATTGCATTATTTTATTATGTATTGCAGATTTATCAAATGCAGATTTATGTGCTACCGCAGATTTTTGTTTTCAATTTGATGAGATTTTGTCAAAAGAGTTGCTGATTTATTTTGAATTGCAGTTTTCATTATTATTGCAGATTTTTTTTTGGCATTGCAGATTTTTGCAATTGGCATTGCAGATTTTTTTATTTTCGCATATTTCTTGGCATCTACCGTATAGATTTATGGTGTATATTTTGATATAGGGGTGGCTGGATATCCACCAAAGCTCTATTCTAATGTTGACGAGGTCTAAGAGAGAAGCATCAACCACTTCTCGTTTTTCAAAAGGCTGAGTCAAAACAAAAGACAAATAAGAGATGATGCTTGGGAGGCGTTAAAGTCAACATCATTCGTTGTTTTTCTGAAAATGGCAGACATAAGCTATGTATTCGCATCTTCAACAGTTCGATACTTTTTGTGTCATCAGTTAGTTGTGAAGAACACACATGAGTTTTGGTCTACAATTAACAGTATGCCAATAAGGTTTTCTCTCAACGAGTTCTCTGAGATTACGGGCCTAAATTGTGAGCCATATGACCCAGCAGACGTATGTGACAGTGATCATCATTCGTTTTGGGAAAAAATGGGGAAAGCAGATGGGGAAGCTCCATCCCTTGACGAGTTAGATATCATATTATCTCGTGTTAAACCTGGCAAATGGGATCTAAGGGAAAGGATGATGTTGTGTAGGTTATGATGCATACATCTATTCATTTGTGGCATTCATGCAGGTTCTTGGGTTCCATTTACGCTTGCCAAGAGAGTCGTTGCTCATGAAAATTTTGACAAGTATCCCTGGGGTCCAAAAGATTTCACCCATTTGGTTGATTCTATAAAGACTATAGACTTTGAGAGCTCTTCTCAAATTTTTCAAGGTTTCATTCATGCATTATACATTTGGGTGTTTGAGTCTGTTCCTGGTTTAGGGGTTTTAGTGGGGAATAGAAGAGATGTGATTGAAGGCCCCTCTCTTCTTCATTGGCAGGGGTCTCGTAAAAGGTTTAAGTTTGCTGACTTCATTACTGATGAGATACTGAATTACAAAGAGGTATCTCCGATGTAGAATTTTGTTATATTGCAGTTTTATTTTATATTGCAGTTTTATTTAATATTGTAGTTTTTTTTATGTTGCAATTTTATTAATTTAATTTGGTATTTGGTAGGTTCGGGTCAGACATATGATTCTAGTTTCCGTGGGGAAATTGTATCCTATTTGGCCTGACAATCATCTTCAAACGGATCCAATGCTTGACAAGCTGATTGAAGATATTATGAATGATGCATTGGTCCCAAACCAATGGCCTGTTGAGATGAATCAATCTCAAATTGTGTTGGCTGAGAATGTTGGAAGAAAGAGGAAATTTAGGGAGAACAACAAAACCAAAATAGCAGTGAAAGCTAGAGTAGAAGGTGAAGAAGGCGAACAAGGTGAACAAGGTCAAAAAGGTGAACAAGGTCCTTCCAAAGTTAGTGGTGACAAGGCAGTGATGGAGTTGGTGCACTTGCTGGCCACATCTGTTGCAAAGATGGAAGCAAATATGGACAATCAGTTCACACTTTTTCAAGGCAAGATTGACGCACTACAGTCTGATGTGCGGATCTTGAAGGAAGGAAAAGGAAGGTATACTGCAAGAGTAGACTTCGATGTGGATGCTGAGACGCCTGTGAGTGTGGTATGCTTGTTAAATATAGAGATTTCTGAATCTTTTTTATTAGTATTAACAGGAGATTTTTTGAGCAGTCTTGGATGCGGTATCCAGAGACATGTCAGGATAATTTTCGTTCTGGGAAGTCTGATAAGGAGAGAAAGACAGCTGAGAAAGTGACAGCTGAGAAAGTGACAGCTGAGAAGTGACAATTGAGAAAGTGACAGCTGAGAAAGTGACAGCTAAGAAAGGGACAGCTGAGAAAGGGACAGTTGAGAAAGGGACAGCTGAGAAAGGGATAGGTGAGAAAGGGACTGTTGAGAAACGCACTACTGAGAAACGGACTGCTGTCAAAGAAAATGATGAGAAAGTGACATATGCAGTGCCTACGCACAAATCTCTTGATGTTGAAATGAGGAAGAAGAAAAATGAGGAAAGGAATATAACAAAAGAAAAGGTGTACGGGAAGCAAAAGAGCAAAAATAATCTTCCTAAAGTTGCAAAAAAAACACAACTTACTATGATTTTGTTGAGGATGATGAAGTTTTACAGATTACTCCCGAGATGAAGAGGATGGTTGTTGCGTTGAATCCACTTGAGCGGTTGACGAAGGCTGCAAATTCTGCTGTTCCAGATGACCCACTTGGAAAGAGAGTCCCTTCATTGGCAGCTACTCAGTCATCACCTTTTGTAGGCAACTCTACCGTCAAACGCATTATAGTTGGTGTTGAACGTTCAGAACATACCTATGATCCAATGGAAATGGTGCCGGTGGAGAAGTTTCGGGCTTTGAGGGAGTTCATTGAGACTGATGAGTATGCTTCACGCAACATACACTCTAATAATATCACCTTTTTATTGCAGTTTTCTTAAATAAGGCAGATTTGTTTTTTGTTGCAGATTTGTTAAATATGTTGCAGATTTGTTATGTATTGCATCTTAGTTTTGACCCATTCTTATCCTGATAACAGGAGAGAACCGGTAGGATCCTCAAATAATGATGCTCAGTTCTTGAAAGAAATGGTTGTGCCTAGAATAAAATGGGATATGCATGACTATGGATGGCTTAGAGATTCTGTAAGTGCTTGCAGTTTTTAGTATCTAGCTGTTTAGTATTGCAGTTTTCTCAGTTGGATTGGACCATTTAGAAGGCTGTTTTTTATTTACTTACATGGACTTCTCTTGTTGGTGCAGCACATAGAAGAAGTTCTGACTATGTTCAGGTTGAGATCCATTCGTCCTAACTCGCCTTTCAGAGAGAGAGTTGCGTTTTGGGATCCTTGGCTCATGAATGTTTGGTTGAACGATTTCCACGACTTCCAGACAAAGCGAAAGGATTTCTTATTTGGCAACGCGTACGTTGACCAATACATGGGGAAGACTCCTCCTGACACACCAATTAATAAGTATTGACATGTTGACATTGACAACCTATATGGTTGTCTCAATATTAAACGTAATCATTAGATAGTCATTGATGTGAACTTCGTAAAGAGAACAATATATGTCTATGACTCTATCCCAGGACATTCAACAAATGATGAAATTATAGAGTTCTGGCAGCCTTTCTGGAAGATGCTCCCAACCTTTCTGAAGCTCATGGCTCCTCGGAACGCGCCCTATTCAAGAGCTCAGTTTGCGGTGAGTAGAATTCAGAAAAATACACCCGTGAACACGAGACCAGGAGATTGTGGTGTTTTCTCTCTGAAGTACATTGAGTGTCTTGCCCTTGGGATGTCGTTTGAACGTCTTTCCGACGAGAATATTCAGGCTATCCGGGAGAGATATGGTGCTGAGTTATTTGATGAAATACCTCGGGGGTCAAATGTTGCATCAACTAATTCCTTACCACAGCGGTATGAGATTGTAGTTCCTCAGTTAATGGATTATTCATATAGCACGACTTGAATTAATATGCAATCGTTTCTGTGTAATGTAAATGGAAATATGTATTTGGGTGCGACATATAACGTTTTAGTGGCTTCTATCTATTTAAATGTTTTTTAAATTTTATTTTTCTGTTGTATATTGAATTTTGGCTGCAGTATTCTTTTGCAATTTTTATTTTGTGTTGTAGACTTTTTTGGCTTTAGCATTGCAGTTTTATTTGTTGCAGTTTCCGACGATAAATGAACACATGAAAACAAGGAAGTTAAGGTAATGCCTAAACATAACATGATTGAGAAGGGTTTCAGCTTAGTTTTTTTACAAACATTATTTCAAAACTTAACCAACTAGCACTTAGTAACCTTCTTCATTTCTCGACGGTCCACCAAAACCCTTGAAACTTCCACACATCTTCTCCAAACCAACTTCAGGTATAACGATCTCATCCCATTTTTTTAAAAGAATTTCTCCCTTGCTAAGAGCCTGTTATACTCGGGCTCCATTTCAAAGTTGATGGTTGTTATTTGCTTGTCCAACATACGAATTTTTTCCTGCGTTCGCTCGTACTTGACCCTCGCTTCCATTGCCTCTTCTCTTGCTTGCACTTGTTTGTTCAGCATCACTATTACTGATTTGTAATGCTTGTGAAGGGCGTCGATTTCCATAGCATGTCGATGTCCAACGTTTTCCTCCTCCATAGCTTTTCCCTTCTTATCCATGATACCTAGAAGAAATATGAAAGATAGTTAGAAAATGTTTGAGTGTTAGGTTCGGGGAGAAATGTGTGGTTTTGAATCCTTAAATCATGGTTTGATCATCATTTATGAATGGGAAGGTGAGGGTATTAATGTTTACGAATGGAGGATAAATGTCCTATCGAAACAGATGTCAATCCTACAACTAATCGGTTGAAAACTTCATAGACAACTTAAACTTTTAACTGTATAGAAATTGCAGATTTTTGTTCGCTACTGCGGATTTATTGATTACATTGCAGTTTCAGTCGTTGACTTGCAGACTTATAATGGGGATTGCAGATTTACTTTGTGTACTGCAGAATTACTATGGGTATTGCAGATTTACTAAGCATTGCAGATTTACTATGTGTATTGCAGATTTATTTATTATATTGCATATTTATTTATTATATTGCACATTTATTTATTATATTGCAGATTTATCAAGTGTATTGGAGATTTACTTTGTGTACCGCACCATTACTATGGGTACTGCAGATTTACTAAGCATTGCAGATTTACGAAGTGTTCTGCAGATTTACTATGTTTATTGCACATATATTTATTATATTGCAGATTATGCATGTGTATTGCATTTATAGGTATATGTCAGATACATTACATGTATTCCATATTGAATTAATAATATAAACCCTGAAATTATTCATAAAAACACTGTAATTATTCATACAAACACAAATATTATTGTTTAACATCATTGTTATTCATACAGACACTCATTTTTTGCGTAACAACATTGTTTTTTCATACAAAGCCGAGGAATTGTTGTTGAACTTTATTTAAGAGATGCAAGAGATGCACTATTGCATCTTGCAAATTTTTAGATTATGCCCCAACCTATGAAAAAAAACCGAATGCGTTTTCTTTGCGGTATTTTTTATTCCTTCAAGCCTTCTCCAATGCGGACTTCATTCTTCTCTTCTTCGGCCTACCCGGTTGTGCCCGTACAGGTGGAGGGTTAACAATTTTCAAAACATCTACCAGTATTGGTTCTCCAAAATCTCTTGGCATAATGGGTGATGCGTGTGAATTTACTAGGTACTCCTTCGAGTAGTATTGGTGACAACAAGAAATAAGAGATACATGTCGACTCTCTGCAGCTGCAATCGCATGTTCGCATGGTAATCGCTCCAGGTCAAACCTACAACATGAACACTTTTTATCTGTTAAGTTGACAATATGAATTGATGTTGGACATGTTACTTGAACTTGATCTACATCAATTTCCTAAACTGATAGGAGCCTTGCGTATTCGACACGACACTGCAAACATAAACATGTACTTCAAGTACTCAGAAGCTTAAATGAAAAAAAAAAATTGGTCCGGCATACCTCTAGCAATTTCTTAGCTCCACGGGTTAATTCTGTTCTCATTTTCATTGCGTCTGCCCTCCTGGACGCAAACCATCTCGTCATCATCGATCGTATGACCACTAGAAGCCGCACGATGGTTAAATTCCTTGCCGGTGAGAGTACCTTGTTCATTGTTTCAGACATGTTGGTTATTAACAGGTTATATCTATCCCCAGATAAATGCACGCGCGTCCATAATTTGACATCCGCTTTCTCAAGGTACGCGTGAAGTTCCGGGTTCAGCTCTTGAATCCTGGCGTACACTGTTTGAAATTCCAAGAGTCTAAATGCATATGCTGCATCTTTTACCAAACGGAATGCCTCGTTTCCCCTATAGAGAAGTATTATGTTTTTGTGTAAATGGTAGGTGCATATACCACAACTTGATTTAGGGTAAACGAGGCCAATTGCTCTTACGATGGATTTGTGACGGTCATATATTATTGCTAAACTTTTGTTATCTGGAATAACGCTACTTAATTGACTAAAGAACCATTCTCACGATTCATCATTTTCAGTATCAACAATTCCAAATGCCAGCGGAAAGATTTGGAAATTCCCGTCTTGTGATGTTGCCGTTAGCAGTGTTCCCTTATACTTCCCTTGCAAAAAAGTCCCATCCACAACCACAACTTTCCGAAGATAATGAAATCCATTGATACTTGCACCAAAATGAGAGGAACAAATTCTTGAACCTGTCATCTCCATCTACGGAGTACATGGCGTGTGTCCCCGGGCTGGCTCTTTTAATCATGTGCAAATACGCAGGTAACTCTGCGTAACTTTCCTCAGGAGTACCACTTACCAAATCCCTCGCGTGCCTTAGTGTTCTGTAAGCCTTCCAGTAGTCAACCTAGAGCATTAAAAATAAAGAGAAAGGAAATAAATCTGCAACGTAGTTGAAAAAATTTGAGGTGTATACGAAAATCAGCAATGCTAATATGAATCTGAAGTGTGTTTTGCCTTGATGTTAAATCATTTATTCAAAGCTTCTGCAACGTGTGTAGGCAACACACTGGGCCCGACACCACCAACAAACTCCTTGTACATAATTCCAAGTATCTCGGCATTCGCCTATCTTGTTCTTGACGATCTCACCGTCACCGAACATGTATGTTCTCTATTGTAAGTACGCACATGAAATCTGGGCCAATCGTCAATTGGCATTGCTCGAAGTTTCCATGAACAACCGTTCACCCAACATTTGACTACTAACAAGCACGGATGTATATTTGTAAACATTGTAATCGAACCTCTCAACCACAGTCAGCATTTTCAACCTCTCCTCCAACTGCTCTCTTGACTCAAAAGTATCACCAACACGTATTTTGAAAGAATCAATATTAAAACTTCGTAAGTTGTTGTGCCGATAACCGTCACTGATGTATACGGTTGACTCACATGTATTATTTTTTTTCTCCATCTCCGCAACTTTCTCATCATCCACCCCATATTTTGAGAAATTCTCATCACCAGAGTCTATTCCATCAGAATCATCGCAACAATCAAACATGTTCTCATCCTCTTCCTCTGCACTGTCTTCTTTTGAATCTTCTTCAACAAAATCCTCCATCGTAGGATGTCTAATCTGCGAGTCCTGGCTTGCCGGACTTGTCATATGCGGTAGCTCTGTAGGTCCACCCTTTGAGGTAGGTGAAGCCTTCTGTTTGATCTCGACACAGAGCCGGATAGGGCCATTGCTTGACTGACATAGGAATGTTCTCAAATGTATTGTATTCTTTACATAAACAGGAGGTTGATTCGGAGGTAAGGAATTCAAAACCTTCTTAGGTAACATGTAGCTCAAATCGACCTCGTACAACCTTCTCTCAACTTCGTAGTCTTCAATTACCATTTCCATCAATTCCTCAAAAGTCATCTTCTCTTCTGCCAACATCGACCTAGAACCTCGATTGCTGTCGACGAGAAAGAACTTCCTCCCATTACCTAGTGTCCAATTTCCACAAACAAGAATTAATTGAACTTGCCTCATTTCCTCAATTCAATCAAAGATTCTGAATTGACAAGTTAAATTAATTGAGATTGAAGATCTGTAAGAGTTGAGGTAATTGAGATGTCGATGGTGGTTGAAGCAATTGAATATCTCTACGAAGGCGATGTACGGCCAACTTAGACCTACCTAGAGGAGTGTGCAAAGAGGAAAAACGACGTCGTCACCTCGACCTTTTCTAACTGCAGATGTTTCTTAAACATTGCAGATTTTAATTAGATCTACAATGTTTTAAAAATCTACAACGTTCGAATTCGTTGACACATCTGCTTGAAATTAAATCTGCAGGTTTGAAATTAAATCTGCAATGATGAACTCAAATTTGGACCGACTAAAAAAAATCTGCAATGGTCAAATGTGTTGTCTTCTCACAGTAAGTTTGTGTTCTACTTTTGTCAGATTATAGTCCAGATAGTACCTTTCTCGTTCTTCAAGGTAGGTTCTGCCGGAATCATTTAAGTTTAACTAGTCCCAATGTTAATTTAATTTCGAGAACTTAATTTTGGGTTATAAATACTCTTTTATTTACATTCTTTGTTCTTCATCCAGACCCTGATAACCTCGTAAAAATTAGATCTACAACCATGCTTGCAGTAAGACTGTGGTAGACTCAGGAGAGGAAAGTGAAGGTGACACTCATCGACCAGGAAGTTGTGGAACGCAATTACTTGGTGCATGTTCATACACGCCTGAAAAAACTAATGCTTCTGTATTGCGAGAAAAAAGGCCTTGAATATCACATGGTTCGTTTTATCTATGAAGGCCACCGCATGGGACCAAACCAAACGCTGAACTCGGTATTTTTGTACTCCAGATTTATTTTCAGTGTAGCCAATTTGTTATCTGAAACCCAATTTTCTCTGTTGTTTTTTCAGATGGGTTTCAGTGATGAAGCAACAATTAACGTCTTTATGGAGATGACCGGTGGCGGTGACTGTTTTGTTGTTTAAGAATTTTATTTTCCTTGTTTCTTTTTGTATCAAGACTTATTTGCTTTTATGTTCAACGTTACCTTCCCTGAATTACTTGTCGTCGCATTCTTCTTAAAAACCTGCAACATTTATTTCATTGCAGATTTACAACCAGAAAATCTGCAATGTAAATTTTAACAAACAAATAATCTGCAATGTTTAAAATAGGAGACAATAATAGGCAATGAATTTTTAAATAAATCATGAGTAATGTTTGGAAATGTTAAAACATAATTGAAATTCAAACTGGGTTCAAATAGTTAATTAAACAATAAAAAATTTAAAGCAACATAAAAGAGGTTCGGATCACGAAGAGGATGATCCGAACCCCTTGAGATTACAACCCATTTTATCGAATCCCATATGCAGGATTTCAATCTTCGACCATTCTTCATACGCCTGCTCCTCCTTTGTCTTCCGCTTGTTCCATTCTCTCTCCATGTCAAAACCCACAGACAAAACCTGCTTCTGTAAAATACGGAGTTTCACATTTCTCCTTTCATACTTGACCCTAGCATTCAAAGCATCCTCCTTCGCCTTGATATGTTCCTCCTGCATAGCCATCAGGGCCTTGTAATGGTTGTGTACATTACGCAATTCGTTGTTTTGCGAACTGTTTTTCATGGTTGCCTACAACAAACAATAAATGTTAGTTAAGTGGCTTCAACTCAGATATAAACAAGAGTTATAGGCAACGCAAAATATAAGAAGCAGAGAACAACCTGTCATTTCCTTGGAGGGCTCTGGCCATCGTCGTTCTCCAACATTAATTTTTTTTCCCTTATCCATTTTGCGCTCCTACCTTTAATCAACTGAAGAGATTGTTGTGTAGAGACGTATCAAACCCAATATTTATAGATCGATTCTCAAGGGTTGTCAACGAACGGTTGCGTTTGTTGATGTCGTCGTGTTCCGTGACTTTAATAATGGTCATTTACTTTTAAAAAATCGAAGGGTTTTTTGGGTAAGAAGGTCTGAATTAATGTAAATGTGGTGCCAATTTTATTTTCTAACAAAACTGCAATACAAATTAATTATGCAGGACAATTACAATTACAGGTAAACGGTGCAGATTTTATTTAGTACTGCAGTTTTTTTAACAACACTACAATACAATTTAAGTCTACAACAAAAAATTAATTTTCGCCGAGACAATTGCAGATTTAATTAGGCGATGCAGTTTTGTTAGCAAAACAACAATACAATTAAATCTGTAGCACATTAAAACTTTTTATTAAATCGATCAAACGACGACGTCTTCTTCGTCTCATGTTGTAAAGAGTTGATTTAGATAAACCAAAACTTAGGGTTTGTCATCCATTTTGGGTTTCGCACTTTTGGACTTTTCTCTGTAACTCATAGTTGTCATTTCCGATCATTTCTGTTCGAGTCTTTTTAAAATGGGAAGATATAGCTACAGCCTGAGCGATGAAGAGGTAGCGCCTGGTTTCGATGGAAACTCAGATGAGGAAGAGGTGAATAGTCGTTCCCAGTTTCCTTTCAACGTCGACGGTACGGATCCTTCGGAATATGGGGCGCCGGTGGTCTGCTACTGTGGTGAGGTTGTAGTCCTCGAAAGCGCCACTACTATACCGAATCAGGGTAGGTTGTTCTACACATGTCCAAATCAAAATGTAAGTGTGTACACTCTTTTATCAGGTCTTAATCACAGTCGTATTGATTGTTATCCAGCACTTCTGCCAACTGGTTATGATTATTGATGTCCTAGGATGGTGGTTGCCACGTTTGGAAGTGGTGGGAGATGGCAGTCATAGAAGAAATGGAAAATGTTCGGGAACAAGCTGAGTGCTCTCTCATAGAAGAGGTGAACAAGGTCGAACAAATTGCATCTTTGCAAGACAAGGTGCTTACGACTAAAGGAGACATGGAAGATTTGAAGATGAAGATAAAGATTCTGAGTTTTGTTTTCGTAGTTGTGATTGTAGGTAATGTAGCGATCTATCTCGTTAATTGATTGACCGAGTTGTATGGGTTTTTTAAATGTTTTATGTTGGGTTATCCCATAAAAATTTGTAACTTAAAAACATGAAATCTGTAAGTTTCCTTTCTGCGAATTTGAAGTTGTTGAAGGTGGTTGAGGAAATTGAAGATGTCGGTGACGGAGAAGTACAGGTTCAGAAAAACTGCAATGTAGATAACAACTTTGCATTGTGAAAACAAAACTGCAACACGAAAAACATATCGGCAGTAAAAAACAAATCTTCAATGCTTAGAATATATCTGCAGCGTTTTGAAAGAAATCAGCAACGCTGTAAACAAATCAGCAACATTCAAACGTATTATCTTGTCAACTGTCTATTCGGGTTCCACGTCTGTCAGACGTCGTGTCAGCCTCATTCATTGGCTAATTTGTAGGCAAAACGCGGCGACGTAGATGTACAGGTTTAAAAAATCGGTAGTATGAAACACATCTTTCGGTAGTATGAAACAAATCGACAACGTTTGGCAATGTAGTACGGGTTTTAAAAATCGGCAATGTAGAAAACAACTTTGCATTGTGGAAACAAAACTGCAACACGGAGAACATTTCGGTAGTATGAAACAAATCTTCAATGCTAAAAATATATTTGCAGCGTTTTGAAAGAAATCAGCAACGATGTAAACAAATCTGCACTATTCAAACGTGTTATCTTGTCAACTGTCTGTTCGGGTCCCACGTGTGTCAGACGTCGTGTCAGACTCATTCATTGGCTCATTGTTAGGCAAAAGTCTTGATAATCCAACGTAGGTTCTGACCTACTAATTTAAATTAAAATTTGTACGTTTTTGGAGAAATTATTCCTCTTTATTAAATGCCTTAAATTAACAAACATAAAGGCTATAAAATACCTTTCGACGAAAATATAATTACCAAATCCAAACCTTCTTTCTCTCTTAAAAATTAGATCTACTTCCACATTGACATCATGAGAACCTACACAACAGGAAAGTCACGGTGACTGTCCAAAACCAGCAGGGGTGGGAATCCGTGTATGCTATGAAATTCATTGTCCGATGAGGAAACTCATGGACCACTATTGCGAGCATCATCACCTTACCTATAACGATGTCAGATTTGTGTACGATGGCCGCCGACTTCGACGAAATCAGACACCAAACTCGGTATTTTAAAAAAANTTGCCGATATATTAAAACTATTGTAGAGTTATTATAACAAGTGCCGATTTATTAAAATCGATGCAGATTTATTGACTGCATTGATAGTCTGTTGCAGCTTTTTGGTTGCAGATTAACTTCTGTGTTGCAGATTTATTTCATTGGTAATTGCCGAACTGATATCATGAGTTGTAATGTTTTTTTTTTTTCACAGTTGCATTTCGAAGAAGAAACAACAATTAATGTGTTCGCGGTGATGGTCGGTGGCTGTGGGAATTAGATTTTAACTTTCTTTAATAACTATGATTTCTTCCCTTAATCTATTTTCATATGCAATGTATGTTTTTTCCATGTTTAAGACAATATTCAAGCGGTTTTTTTCAGACATTGCAGATAACAAGTTCTCGCATTGCATGTAATATCGGGCTCTAAATGTTGCTAAATGCGCATCGTATGATGGTCGTACTATTTCGGCATGTTGTTGTCGTTGAACAACATTTGTTTTAATAGTGCCAACAGCATACTAAATCCACATTTTCGCAACATTTAGAGTTCGGTATTACGTGCAAACTGTATACCAAATACGAAAAAACTTCAATGGAAATTACTAAAAGACTGCAATTCAAACTTCATAACCCAATAATTATCATCATTGTTCAAAATCATCAGAGGGTTCAAAAAAACATTATCATTGTCATTAAAAACATAAACATCGACAATAACGAAACTTTTCATCAATTTGACGGTCCTCCAGACCCGTCGTGGTCATTCCCCAGCTGTGGGTTTCCAATCCTCGCCCACTCATGGTAGAGCTTCTTCTGCCTTGAACACAACCTGTTCAGTTCCACCTCGATGTCATAACTCACCGCCGAGATCAGCTTTAGTAGAACATAAACTTTATCGTTCTTCGGTTCGAATTTGATCAGAGCTTTATATCCCTCATCCATGTCCTTCATACGGTTCTCCATTCGATCGATCCTCCCATGGTAATGTTTGTGCAGCTTGTCGATTTGGTGTTCGTAGTGGATTTTCAAGACTTCGGTGTAGCCATCATCATCCGAGTCACTTGATGACTACAACAAACAAAAGAAAAGATTAGTAGTATGAAACCTTAAAAAAATTTGTGTATCATGGAACAACCTCTCTTTTCCTTGGCTTGGAGCGCTTGTTCTTGACCCACACTTTCTTTCCCTTGTCCATTTTTTGGCTTCAAAAATTACTGTTATGAACAAAATAGACTGATACAAATCTACTTTTAGGGTTGGCACTATTTATAGAAAGTGAAAGGGGGTAAACGAAGGGTTGCAATTCTTGTACACGTTTCGTGTTCTGTCGCGGTCTTCTTCTTTAATTACGGTTAATCATGACTTTTAATGCAGGGGCACATTTTATTAGGAGATAATTAGGTAAGACAATAACCAATTGGAAGATTTTTTTCACTGAAGATTTGTTTTCTGTGGCAGAATTGTTTAAAAACCGGCAATTAAAAACAAATTGGTAGTAGTAATTAACAGGTTGTCAACGAGCGGTTGCGATTGCAAGGGCACACCTTTTTAGGTGTTCTGACACGGTGTTCTTTATTTATGTATAATGATGACTTTTACTGAAAGGGCACACCTTTTTAGGTGAGACAACTACAATTTCGAAGTGTGTTTACCATTGGAGATTTGTTTCGTGTTGCAAATTTGTTTCAAAAACTGCAATAAGAAACAAATCTGCAACACAATAAAACACTGCAATGGAAATTAACATAAAACTGCAATGCAAACTGCAAACCGAGATACAATAAGTTCAAAATAAAAAGAGGTTACAAAACATAAACATAAACATAGTCATTAAAAAAGAAAAACATAATCGAAATCAACGAGGAATTTCATCCCCTTCACGGTCCCCCGTCTCCATCGCCTCATCCATTGATTTCACCATAGCTCGATAAGCCTCCTCCATCGCCTTCATTCGCTTCTCCATTCTACCCATCATACCCTTGTAATGTTTGTGGAGTTTCTCGATTTCGTTGGCGTTATGGATTTTCAACACTTCCACATATTCATCATCCTCCTTCTTTCGCTTTGTCATGCTATCGATCTGCCCCTTGTAATGTTTGTGGACTTTCTTGAGAAAGTTCGCGTTATAGAGTTCTAACAATTCCACGAACTCATCATGGTCCTCCTTCGATATCTACAAAAACTTAAACAAAAGATTAGTAGTATGTACTGGAAATAATGCATAAACAGTATTTGAATCATAGAAAAACCTTTCTTTTAGTGGAGCGCTTGTTCTCGACCATCACTTGTTTCTCCTTGTCCATTTTTTTGCTTCTCAAACGTAAGAGACTGATAACAAGTTAGGCAAAGCAGTATATATATAGAAACTGAAAGGTTGTAAATCAACGGTTGCGATTGTGTTAACTAGGGTTTAATGGGAAGTCGAGCAGAGTTTTTAGAAAAATCGGCGATAATCCATAAATGTCGACAACACTGTCCAAAACGACAACGTGTTATTCTGTCACTTAGACAAATTCTTGAAACAAAAACAAATTACGAAACCGATGTCGTTTTAAATGGCCCAAATATTGTTCCATGGGTCATATTGTATAGGCCGGATGGGCCGTGAAAAACAACGTTGCATGAGTTTAGCAAAAAAAATCTGCCACGATTTTTAAAAATCGACAGAACAAAACACCGCAGATTTTAAAAAACGGCGGTCAAAAGATTAGGACAAATCTGCGGCAAACATATATGTGGTAATGTGAGGGTCAGTTAAGTAAGAAAAAAATCGGCGGCAACGTAAGAAAAAAAGCTCCGGCCATTGCAGATTTTTTAAATAAAACGCCAGTCTCGAAAGAAAGGGGTCAATCTGGCAATTTCGAAAACTCATAACTCTGTCGTGACGACAAAAAATTCTACAGTTAAAAAAATAAATCTACACTTACAAATATAACTACAGTCACAGAGATATCGGCAATGTCAGCATAACTCTGCGAAAAAAAATCTGCAATATCAATAAATCTGCAGTGTTATTCAAAAAATCTGCGACAGAAACTCGGAAATGGAACCAAAAATCTGCGGTGACGTCGACAGTTCGGCGGTGACGTCGACGATTCCAGAAAATCTGCGGCCAAATACTCAAACAAATCTACGAGAAAAATCTGCGACGTCAAAAATCAACAGAAAAAATAAATCGGCAAAAACATATCTGCGAAAACAAATCTACACCCAAACAAAATCTGCATATGAAATTCTCGCAGATTTTTCACGCCTCCAGATTACGCGGTGGCATTTTCGTAAATATTGACAACTTTTTTCTTTCTCTTCGAATTAAATTTTTTCCCAATTTTTTTGTTTCTTCATGACCGAGGCGTAGAATGGGGTTAAACAAAAATTGGGTTATCTCCAGTAATTCGAGATAATGTCGGGTTACGTAAGCAATTAATTGAAAATACAAGTCAAGTAAGTACTTTTGTCTTATTTGAATAATGAATAATTTTGACAAATTTATATGAGGGTATTTTGGGTATAAAAATCCATGGAATATCATAAAGTACCTAAATTCCTAATTAAATCATACAAAGTATCCTAATACCAATTATGAATCATAAAACATCTAAATCGCAAACCAACAATAAGGCTATGTCATGTAATAAGGTATAACGATTGCTGGTTCCGTATTTAGAAAGACTGTGATGTTGGCAAAAACTCCTCCCATTTTTGTTTTAAAAATCACCCATAATAAAATCATATGCATAAAATCTACTTACTCGTTTAAGTTCTCCTTTTATAAAATAAAATAGTGTATTAAATAAAAATATATCAATGTAATAAATATCAGGAATTTCTTAAAATACTACAAAAAGTTCAAATTCCAAAATACCATACGTTTCCAAAAGTTTCAAAAATAACAAAAAATGTTTTTTCTACAGATATAAAAGTGAATTTTAAGGTTTGAAATTAAAATTTTTGGGTTTGGATCAACTAAATAAAATTTAGAGCTTAGTTTCGAAAAGAGTAGGTTTGGTTTTGAGGGTTTAAGATTTGAATTTAATGTTCTGAAGCTATTTTGAATTTGTGGTACTTTTTGGAAAGAAAAAATATTGTAGTATTTTTGAAATATTTCTAGTTTTTAAAATAAATTAAAAGTGTATGGTAAAAATATTCTTAGTTTTTGTAGTATTTTTAGAATCTTCCATTTAATATTGTATAACCATAAATAGACAGGTTTAACATTTAAGTTGGTGAAATAGATACTTTAAATTTGAAATCACACTTTGGATCACTTTATCGATTTTTTACTACCTTCTTTTTTTGTGTACACTCCATTTTTTACTACCTTATCCCTTTGTTTTGTTTTTTTGATATTATGTTTTTTGCCATCTCTCTCTCTTTTGTTCATTAATTATTCATATTTTCTCTTTCTCTCTTTCCTTATCTTTATTTTTTCTCTTTTTATTTTTCAATCATATTGATAATAGCAAAAAAAAATCAAGATTTTTATGAGTTTAATAACACGTGAACATATATAATCCACTTAATAGTATTAATTATTAAATAATGTTTTGTGGACTGATTTTTGTGAACTATTTAATGGTGTACTTATTAAACATAAATATGTGATAGATGTTGCTCATGGGCTACACAAGTTTATGTAGCAACACAATTTTCTTGTGTATCCATGATTCTCAAAACTTTCCATGATTGTCGTTTTAATGGACACAAATTATTCCACGATATTTCATCAAATGTCTATAACTTGATGGACCAAAATTAGTAACATAAATTGTGTAGATACAACATACTTTGTGTGAACATGACCCCATGTAAGAGTAAAACTAGTAAACAATTTAAGTTGACAAAAATGTAGCCTACGTGATTAATCTAAGTTATCTCTGCGATTATGGATATGAATCATCAGTTTATGCATAATAATAATAATTATTATTATCTTGTATGCCCACGAAAATCAATTTAAAAAGCAAATGATTAACAATCTATTTTTCTCCTAGATCTACCTAATATGAAAAGTTAAATATATAGATATCCTTGTACTAAATCATATAGACTTAAAAATCCATAATCAATGATTTTGTCGGTTTACCATGTAAACTATACATTAAACCAAAAAACTTTTAAACAAAAAAAAACCAAAAATTCAGATTTTTTTTTAATTGATGACAAAAAATATAATGTAATAATAAAATAAGAATAAATTATAAAAAATTAGCTAAAAAATTAAAATTATAAAAAATACAAAAATATAAAATTTACAGAAAATATAAAATATTTTTTAAACATTACAAAAATTATAAAATTTACAAAATTGTAAATAACTTTATAATATTTTATATTCTTAAATTTTCTATATATTTTTTAAATTTTTATAACTTTTATAACTTTGTATACGTTTTATATATTTTATAATTTTTTATGATTTTTATAGTTTTTATAAATTTTATGTTTTTATGTTTTTATATTTTTCGTAATTTTCTACATTCTTTTTTATAA